>CAUYLG010078883.1:0-102986 GCA_963573385.1 Cacajao melanocephalus | reverse complement strand
TCACAAGTCAAGTCATAGGTTTTCTCAGTAAGTGAAGACAAAGTCATAAAACATGTTTGTGTTAGGAACTAACACAATGCCCTCCATGACCACATCACCATCCTGTACCCGTCTAACAAAGTTTTGAGTTAATCCCTCTTTCGGTTCCTGCTTTCCCATAGCTCGACTCCTTCCAACGAGGTCTGTGTCCTGGGCTCAAACTCACCACATGGTGAGACCCAACTTACAAGGGGTCTCACATGGGAGCATTCCCCACAAACAAGTTCTAAGATCTACAGTTTGCAGATTGGAGACCCAGAAGAACTGATAGTTCCAGTCTAAGTTCAAAGACCTGAGAACTAGAATGGCCAATAATGTGGTTCCAGTTTGAAGACTGGCAACCTCAAGATCCTGGAAGAGCCAAGGTTTTAGTTTGAGTCTAAAGGCATAAAAACACAAACTTTCAGCTCAAAGACAGTCAGCCAGGGGGAATTTCCCATTATTTTATCCTTTTTGTTCTACCCAAATTTTAACTGATTGCATAAACCTCACCCACATGGTGAGAGGAATCTGCTTTACTCTGTCTATGAAGTAAAATGTTAATCTCATCCAGAAATATCCTCACGACACAAAAGAATAATGTTTTATCAAACGTCTTGGCACCCAGTGGCCCAGTCAAACTGACACATAAAATTACCAAAAGGATGAATTAAAAAAATTATCCCTGAAGTTTTATCATTTTTGAGTATATATGTGTGGTTATTTTATTAGGTGCACACAAATTTTAAGTAACTATCTTCTTGTTGAAGAAAGACTTCCATGATGGAGCTGCCTTCTCTATTTTTAAAAATTATTATTTTTGTATTAAAACCTACCTTTTATAAAGTTAACATAAACATACCATCTTTCTTTTGGTTAATATTTACCTAGCTTATTTCTTTTTATCCTTTTACTTTCAGTCCCTATGTTTTGGTGCATTAGACTTCTCTTCTAAATATTATTTAGCTGAAATTTAATGAATGAGTATAGACCATTTACATTATTAAGATTATTGATATGTTGGGACTTATTTCTATTAACTGGCTTTTTTGATATATACACTCCATTCATTACCAAATAGGGGCAAGCAGACTTTCCTCCATTTTCATTTTTGTTTCCTTTTAATATGATAATTTAAAGAATGTTCCAAAGTATGAAAAATTATATTATAAATATCCATGTACATGTACTACAGATGTTGAAGAAATGAGTCACACAAGAAAGGGCATGATATCAGTAAACAGACTACCTAGCTTCAAAATCTAGCTTTATGTGAACTTGGGCAAGCCACTTAAACTTTCTTTGTCTCACTCTCCTGATCTACAAAATCAGCCTTGTATAATACTATCTCATAGATTTTATCATTAGAATTAAATCAAGCAATATTTGTAAAGCATGTACCACAGTGACTGCTACATACTAGATATGTGTTTATTAAATATAATATAGTAATTAAATATTAACATTTTTCCATATCAGTTAATTTCTCTTAGAAATCAAAAAAGTAAATAAATATTATGGAAGTAGTGAAAGCTGTACTCTACCTCCATCCTTTTTTCATTTTTTTCTCCAGAGGTAATCATTATTCTGAAGTTGGTGTGTATTTCTCCCACATATATTTTTATACAGTAAATATTCATCTATAGAAAATATATACTATCACTTTGGAGGCATTTAAAGAGTACATAAACGTTTCATACCATATGTGTCCCTTTGCAATTTACTTTTTAAACTTATTCCTATACTTTTGAAATTGCAGATGTTTATACTTACTGTACTTTGCTCATTTTAACTACTGTATTACATTATCAAATTTACCAAGTATGACCAAACTACTCTCTGAAGTGACCATGTCAATTCACAGCAGCAATGACCTAAGACTCGTGCCTCCCCATACCCTTGTCAACACTTGACTATGCTAGACTTTTAACATTTAGTCAATATCATAGACAAAAACTGGCATTTTATTATAGTTTTAATTTTCTTTCCATGTATTTATTGACCATTCATCTTGTCTCCTCTGTGAAGTGCCTGTTCATATCCTTCTCTCTTGTTCTATATTTTAGCCTTTATCTTATAGATTTACAGGTTTTATTTTATTTTATTTCAAACTAACTCTGTGCTATAGATATCTTTTTTCAAGTAGTGTTATAAATAACTTATTTTTTCATGGTGTCTTTTGTCAAGATTTTAATTTTAGTATGTATACTTTTAAATTTTTAAAAATTTTTTATTAAGGCCTTTTAAACATTATTAAGAATTTTCTTCTGATATTATAAATTATCCTCTAATATTTTCTTCTAGCAATTTGGCAGCTTTGCCTTTTACATATATTTTTTAAAAATCATCTGCAATTTACTCTTGTGTATACTGTGATATAACGATTTATTTGTATCTGTCATTAAAAAATATGTTTAGTCAATTGTGCCTTCAATTTTTTTTTCTCATGATATTATTTAATAGTCCGTTATTTCAGCATTGTTTAGGTTGTAACTTTTGTCTTTATATGTGTACTTATTTTTGGGTTGTTTATTAGGTTCTAATTGCAATAGTTTGTTCTATACTGTAGTATTTAGAAATAGCTCTATAGAAGTGTTCACTATTAGGCAGATTGTGTCCCATTTTCCTTCCTTCTCTTCAACATCTTTGTCCCCTTCTTTCTCTAAAGGTGGCTGAATTAACCTTCACTCTTTTCAATTCCTAATTTAGGATCAGCTTGTCAGTGTTCATGACGCATCTTGCTGTTATTTTAATTATTTTTGCCTAAATTTATATATTAATTTAGAGAAAGATGTTTTATTAGGTACATTTTTTAACAATTGCCCAGTATACCTCTTTATGCATATTTAGGATTTTCGTTAGTATGTCTTTTAATAAAATTTAATTACTTTCCTTGAAAGTCTTGTTTATTTTTTGCTACATTCCTTTTTATGTAACTGATAATTTTGTTTGTTCTTGTAAACTGTGTCAATTAAAAGGTGGATTTTAAAACTAATTCCTAATGATACAAATAATTATAATCAATATTTATTAATGTTCCACTTCACTAAACTCTTATTTATACTGATAAACTATTTTTTCTTTTAAATTGTCTATATAACCAATTATGTCTTATTTTCTGCAAATAATTTATTTCTACCTTTCTTTTATTTTAACATGTTACAACATTATGTTTTTATGTCACTTTATATTTATTAGGATCTCCCGAATAATGTTGAATAGAAGTGATGATACTGGGAGTCTTCGTTGTATTCCAGATTTTCAATAAAATGTTCTTAAAGATTTATTACTAAGGTGTGGTATTTAATGTGAATTTTTGATAATTTTGTTATTTTAAAGAAGTTCTCATCCAGTCCTAGGTGGCTGAGGATTTTTATTTGACTTAATTTTAACTCAAATATTTGACTTAATTTTATCAACAGCTTTTTTCCTGCATGGGGTGAGATGGCAACATAACTTTCTCTTTATTCTATTTAATGCAATAAAATATAGAGTTTTCTAAAGTTTGCTAATCCTAAAACCATACTCCACCATTGAGGAGTATGCCTCCACAGAGGCACCTTCTAATAGCACAATGAGTATTTGGTTTATTTTATGTATTGCTACATTTATCTTGACACTGTTATGTTTTAGGTACTGATTCTGATTCATTGATGGTTCTATGTGTGATTTTCCTATTTCTCAAATTAGTTTTGGTGAGTAGTTTTTCTGAAAGTTGGTCATTTCAACAAAATTACAATTTATCAGCATTAATTGGTCATAGTATATGTTTAGATGTAAAAAAAAACTTGTATTTTTTGTCATTCTTAATTTATTTTGTCTTTTTCTTTTTCTTCTGTGGATTTGCTTGAGAAGCGTCTATTTTACTCATCTTTCTGAAGAAGCAGTTTTTGGTTCTCTTGGTCCTTTCTGTTTTTGTTTCCATTTTAGTAATTTTGGTTTACTATGTATTATCTTCTTCCTCCTGCTTTCTTTGAGTTTACTCTCTTATTATTTTTATACTTTTTTAAGAATGGAAAAATAGGTAACGAATTTTCACTCCATTTTTCTTTTAAAAATACTCACTTAAAGCCTTAACATTGACTTGTATTACAGCTTGTCAGGGTAACATAAGTTTAAATAAAGTGCTTATTTTGTCTTTCATTTCTATTTTCCAGTTTCCTCAGTCCTTAAGACATTTAATTGCATATATGCTATATATTTTTAAAATATACATTTTTAAATATAGATTATACTGTTTGTCTAGAGTAGGACTGTTTCTTAAATATTTCAGGTTTCCTTACAAGATTACAGGTTTTCTAATGGTTTGTTTCCAATTACATTGTTTAAAATTGTGTTTTTACGAATATTTTCCTTATGCATCTCTCAATCACTGTTAGATTTGTTAAACTTTCCACTTTGGAGCTGTATTTGTAACTTTTTTGAATAGTACTCTAAAATCACTTAGATATATTTTGAGTCTATTTTATGGATTTTCTTAAGTAATAAAGACTCTATCCTTGAAAGAAGAATTTTATATTAAAAACATTTTGTGTAATATTATACAGGGTAGTGGAAACTACCTTCTTTTCTACAATATATACGCATTTTTATATGTGCAGGTATTTTGATTTTTTCATATTTGTGTTTCATTATGGTTTAGCTATATTTTTGTAGTTATTTCTGTCTGTAACTTTAGGTTTCTTTTTCCTCTCCCCCCTTGCTTTCTGTTTACTAGCTTGGTGCAAAAGTAATTGCAGTTTTTGTCATTGAAAATGATGGTAAGGACTGCAATTACTTTTGCACCAAGCTAATAAATATTTCTTATTCCTTTATTTTCTCTGTTTATTTAAATAATGTTTATTCTATGTTTGTATACTTAGTGACTTCACCTAATTTTTAAAATAACCCCAAATGATACAAGGCCTCAGTATCATTTAATTGTGATTATGCCTTCTAATCAAATTGTTTAGAATTTTAGCTGCACCATATATATATTGCTGAATTATTCATCGTTAGTATTATTGTTTACTTGGTTATTGCTAGCTTAGGTTTATCTACGTATTTATCAATTTCTTTACTCACTTTACTACTTGAATTTTTCCTTTTGTGTGATATAGCTTCCTTCCTGAAACATATTTTATTATATTTTAAGTTCTGGGGTACGTGCAGTGCAGTATTGTTACATAGGTATACACATGCCATGGTGGTTGCTGCATCCATTCCCCGTCATCTACATTAGATATTTCTCCTAATGTTATCCCTCCCCAATCCCCCCACCTCCTGCTATCCCTCCCCTAGCTCTCCTACCCCACAACAGGCACTGGTGTGTGATATTCCCCTCCATGTATCCATGTGTTCTCATTGTTCAGCACCCACTCATGAGTGAGAACATGTGGTGTTTGGTTTTCTGTTCTTGTGTCAGTTTGCTGAGAATTATGATTTCCAGATTCATCCATGTCCCTGCAAAGGACATGAACTTATCTGATTTTATGGCTACATAGCATTCCATGGTGTATATGTACCACATTCAGACTATTATTGATGGGCATTTGGGTTGGTTCCAAGTCTTTGCTATTGTAAACACTGCCGAATGAACATACCTGTGCATGTGTCTTTATAATAGAACCATTTATAATCCTTTGGGTATATACCCAACAATGGGATTGCTTGGTCAAATGGAATTTCTATTTCTAGATCCTGAAGAATCACCACACTGTCTTCTACAATGGTGGAACTAATTTACCCACCAACAGTGCCAAAGTGTTCCTATTTCTCTACATCCTTTCCAGCATCTGTTGTCTCCAGATTTTTTAATGATCGCCATTGTAACTGGCTTGAGATGGTATCTCAATGTGGTTTTGATTTGTATTTCTCTAATGACCAGTGAGGATGAGCTTTTTTTCATATGTTTGTTGGCTGCATAAATGTCTTCTTTTGAAAAGTGTCTGTTGATAACCTTTGCCCACTCTTTGATGGGGTTGTTTTTTTTCTTGTAAATTTGTTTAAGTTCTTTGTAGATGGGTAGTGCTTTGTCAGATGGGTAGATTGCAAAAACTTTTTCCTATTCTGTTGGTTGCTGGTTCACTCTAATGATAGTTTCTTTTGATGTGCAGAAGCTCGGAGTTTAATTAGATCCAGTTTGTCTATTTTGGCTTTTGTTGCCATTGCTTTTGGTGTTTTAGTCATGAAGTCCTTGCCTATGCCTATGTCCTGAATGGTATTGCCTAGGTTTTCTTCTAGGGTTTTTATGGTGGTAGGTCTTTTGTTTAAATCTGTAATCTATCTGGAGTTAATTTCTTAATAGCATATAAGGAAGGGATCCAGTTTCAGCTCTCTGCATACGGCTAGCCAGTTTTCCCAACGCCCTTTATTAAATAGGGAATCCTTTCCCCATTGCTTGTTTTTGTCAGGTTTGTCAAAGATCAGATGGTTGTAGATGTGTGGCATTACTTCCAAGGCCTCTGTTCTGTTCCATTGGTCTATATCTCTATTTTAGTACCAGTACTATGCTGTTTTGATTACTGTAGCCCTGTAGTATAGTTTGAAGTCAGGTAGCGTGATGCCTCCAGCTTTTTTGTTGTTGTTGTTCTTGGCCATGTGGGCTTTTTTGGGGTCTATTGAGATAATCATGTGGTTTTTGTCTTTAGTTCTGTTTATGTGATGGGTTACAATTATAGATTTGCCTATGTTAAACCAGCCTTACTTCCCAGGGATGAAGCCAACTTGATAGTGATGGATAAGCTTTTTGATTTGCTGCTGGATTGGGTTTGCCAGTATTTTATTAAGAACTTTTACATCAATATTCATCATGGATATTGGCTTGAAAATTTCTTTTTTAGTTGTTTTTCTGCCAAGTTTTGGTATTAGGATAATGTTGGTCTCATAAAATGAGTTAGGGAGGATTCCCCCTTTTTGTATTGTTTGGAATAGTTTCAGAAGGAATGGTACTAGCTCCTCTTTGTACCTCTGGTAGAATTCGGCTGTGAACCTGTGTGGTTCCCCTACTTTTTTGGTTGGTATGCTATTAATTGCTGCCTCAACTTCAAACCTTGTTATTGGTCTATTCAGGGATTCAACTTCTTCTTGGTTTAGTCTTTGGAGGATGTAAATGTCCAGGAATGTATCCATTTACATAGTACATACAGTTTTTTGCTTTTCAAGTTTTGTATATCATAAACTATCATTATTTCACTGTCACTTTAGAATGATAGTTTTAAAAGAGTTTACTGTTTTACCTCATCACTTAAAAAATATCTTACTCATGTCTAATTGCTACTTTTGAGAAATTTCTTGTCAGTGTAAATGTCATTTAATATAGGAAATTTGTCATTTAGTTTTAGTTGCTTTTAAGATTATTTATGTTTGGGATCTGTTTAGGGTTTTTGTTTGTTTTTGAGGAGAAAAATAAAGATCCACTCTCTTAGCAAGTTTCAAATAAGACAGCACAGTATTGGTAACCATAGTCACCATAGGGGAATGTTTGCATGGGCTACCAGTGAAGTTCCAGGTGTCAAGTTTTGTGGTGTATTATGAATTTACTTTTCCAGATGTCTTAGACCAGTAATTGTATAGCTTACCTCTCCCAGCATTTAAAAAAGTGTTTTGTTTTCCCCCCAAAAAATCAATAGCTAGTTCCTGCAAATGTGGAACTTTTGCACTCTGGCTGATATCTGCAAATGTGTATTATCATGCACTCAATCTGAATGTTCTATATCACACCTATTATCTAATTTTCACCACTGCTGGCAGCCTTATCTCATAGCCTGTGACTGAAGATAAGTGCAGGGGCAAGCAGTGACTTTCCTAGCACTCCCTACCTAATGTATCACATATAAAATAAGTGAAAACAGTGTGCTTACTCTGCAACTACTGCTCTAAGACACATTCCTTACCATCTTATGTATGTTCATTTAAGTTTAGCCCTTATAGAATTTCTGACACTGTCCAGACTTATTCTCTACTTCTTTTGAAAAATTATTACATTTCTTTTTTGTTAATTCTTATTCTAGCTGTGTTTATTCTTTATGTTTTAAAGAGAAGAAAAAGATACAAAATTGAAATATATTTACACAATCTTTACATAGAAGTAAGCCTCTAAATCACTTAAAATGTGTTTGTGTATAAATTTTTGATTTGTTAGTGTTTCTTTTTATTATTTTGCCACTAAGTCAATAGGTAACACTTGAGTTCTTTCTCATTAATTAACATGAATAATGTGTGGATATGGAGTGTGTGACAGTTAAAAATTGAAACAAGTTACTTTTATTATAAGACTATCAATTTAATTTTGTGAAATTAGAGATATTTTTGAATATCTTTAAATCAATGTAAAGTCATCTAACTGCTTTTAAATTCAATTAAGTAACTTTTTGGTTCTTAATAGCCCTAAATCTTACTTTTTGTAATTTTCTGAAGTTAGCATCACAATATCAGCTTTATCAATTCAAAATTTTCAGTGTGTTACATCTGTTTTGATCTTAAAGTCTTAGCTCATTTTATTGGTAAACCTTACCGTCTTTGTTTCAACTAAGTCCTTTAAGATTTCAAAACAGAGTGGTTTAATAAGTTAATTATCACCTTGTTCTGTGGTAGAACTACTCCTACTCAATTAAGGTGCTGGAGATGATACCATTTCATGGTCTTAAGTTTCAAATTAAAGAGAAACTAAGCCAAATTGAATTATCCACAGCTTTCCCTTGACCATCTGACATTATGATCCATTCAGTAACACTTTAAAGCCAGTACTTTTAAAAAAAAAGTGCATGGCATGGTTTTATTAGACTGCTATTTTAAAATCAGAAAGGAAGAGCCAAGGAGCCAAAGAACAAAAAGCTAAAGATAACTGAAAGCTTGTCATCATTATCACAGTATTACATTACTGTATTATTCCATTAAACCAGAAAGCCAAAACTTGTGCTATGCAGGAAGTGCAAATAGAAGTGGATTGCCATTATCCATACGTTGTTTGCAGGTTCAGGGTTCATCTGAACCAACCAGACTCACCTTGCACCCTGTGGCATAACCAGACCCACCTTGCACCCTGTTCCTGTAGCTTCTTAAATATGATCCATTTTTTTCTGTGTATAGTTTTATTTCTATAGTGACTTCTAGATATTCTTATTGACTGCCAGCCCCTTATTCACTCTCAGCCTCTCAGTTTATTATTTCTAGAATCCCCGTTTTTAAAAACTATAATTTTAGGAAAGACTCCTGTGGCTGGCATCTCCTTTTGTTTTATTCTAGCAATAAGGCTGATGTTGGGACATCAGTTATCTTTCTTTAGAATCATATATAACCTATGATTTAGAATGAGTTTTTCATCAAAAATTTGCAAACATTTGCATATATCTTCATTCACCATTTCTTCCCACTCTGCTAATTTACTTTCTTGTCTTCTCAATGCTTTTCCAATTGCACATTGCCAGCCACATCCCCTTTCTAGGAAAAAGTTCTTTTTCAACAATGTAGATGAGATTCTTTTTCTAACTGCAGTGATTGATCTAATCAGAACTTCATAAACCTTTAATAAATTACAACTCAATGCATTACCAAAGTACCATTGAAACTATCTCAATTATTGTCAAAATTAAATCTTTGGGTAAAGAGGAGAAAAGGGGTGCTTTTCCAAAAGAGTACCATTACTTTGTTTCAATTTTTAAAAAGCATTTCTGAGGGTAGTGGAAGGGAATAACTGAAACTTCAATGAGTTGAAATAAAGCAAGCCAGCACCACTTTAACCTATAATTATAAGAACTTCTGAAAAACATGTACACTGAGTTTAAACTATAGTATCACTTCACAAAATTCCTCTCTTTGATAATATAGTTTTTTTTCTTTTCCCAAGAAGAACACCCTTTAGTCAGATGTATTATAGAAGTGACTTTAGAGACTGGTGATTTTGCACCAGCAGTTACAGTAACTAGAGAAGAATTATTGCTTCCTTAACTTTGTGGCTCTCTGTCTGTCGACAGAAAAAAAAAATAGCCTAAAAAGTCAAAGCCAGATGGTTCTAGAGGAAATGCCTCTAATGCTTCAGCTGTTGTTAAGACACCCCAGGGGGAACACTTTTATGGCTGGTCACCATGGCCCTGCTTTCCTGGCCCATCTGCTCCCTAGATCTTGTGTAAGACCAGTCATGGCCTCTGTTAACTTTAACTGAGCAGCAAGGTACCTTGTTCTGGCTTCATAATGCCTACTTAAAAACAAATAAAACAAAAACAGACAATGCGATATTTTGAATATCCTCAAATAAGGCCTCAGCTAAAACAGAACAGAGAAATTTGAGACCAATTGATACATGGTTTTTTAAATCAGCAGAACTCTCTTCTATTTCTTTACAAGTAGTGACCAGTGACAATGGGAAACCTAGAAAACTTGTTAAAATTAATTTTCTTCTCCAAGAAGCTGCCATAAATCGTCCTTTATAATTTTACTCAAGAGGCATGAGAGTGATGGTCTGTATATCATCCATAAGTTTCTTCATTGCAATGAGGTTAAAAGATAGCATTGTTAAGAATAATGATTAATACTAAACTTGCATGTTAACTAAAAATTTAAGGTTTAATATGGATTTTATTTTACCAAGAAATGGATAGCCATTATTCCAATTGTATTCATTTGGATATGCTTGCAAATTAAATACATAATGTCAGGAACACACTATACAGTCATATTTTATTTTCCCTGTCTTGTGGGAAGGCAATCCACAACATTTTGAAGAGTTGTGTCATAGATCCATGGATATATAAGTGAAATAAGTTAAACTAGTAGTCCTTACTCTTGCTGGAAGCAATGTCAAAGATGCAGTACCCCCACCAAAATTTTATGAATCTCTTTATCATTAGTAAACTACGGCAGAGCTTTAAATTACTATGACTCCTAGGAAGACTTCTAATTTGGGATTCCTGGAGCCTAGGTTTCTGGAATTACCGATTCCATTATTTGGTTAGAAGTAATCTAGTTAGCGGCAGTACATGCTGAATGGTTGTGTAAAGTAAAGCTAATAAACTTCCTAGGATGAAAAGTATTAGAAAAAAGAAGATTGTCAAAAGAGTCTGCTTTTAAAAATGGTAATAGAAACTAGCATGTGCATATGCTGAAGGCAGTAACATACAGAATGTCTCTGTGGCTTCACACGAAAAGTTGGTAACCCAACCTCAGCATGATAGCAATTATATATAAAGAATAATGTATTCTCAACTTCAGTGTGATAGTGTTTATATTTTTAGGTACAGTGTGATTTTTAACTTTGTTGGGTTGGTAATCAAAATTAAGGTAGGTGCATGAATAATTCATGTTGAAGGAAAATGTCTCATATATAACAATGACACGAATAGTCAGGTATTTAGGAATAACAAAAGTTGTTCTCTACTGTCAGATATTCATTACCTCCAGTGAAAAGTGTTAAAGAGCCCACTTTTTAAAGCAAATGTAAGCCTGTCCCTGGAAATACTTTAGTGTGATTGGAACTCATTGATTCATTTACTCCTAGAGGCTTCTAATGGAGAAAACATTATTGAAGCAAAGCTTAAAATATAATCCTGACATAACCTTAATTATGTCAACATTAAGAAAAATTTTGGAAGATATTTGTGGTTATTTTAATATCCATTAATGAATTTTAACTTAAGGTAACTTCATATTTATTTATAACATTTTAAATCTTGAATAAAGTGAATTTAACTATTTAGAATAAGAACAGATAAATTTAAGGTAATAGTTTTGGTCAAAGTATCTAATTTAAGACAGAAGATATGTTGTCTTACCATTTTAGAGTTACCTTGTGAAAGATCACAGAACAGCACAGGAAAATCCAGGACTCTGTCCTTGTGGCCTGATTGTACCTGCTGGGCCTTCCTCCAAATCCTGACTGCATCACTGCAATTCAAGTTTGAGTGGGGCGCTGTTCTTGCTATAAGCAATGAAAGCGTAACTGCAACCACAGTTAAGCATTAATCATACAATCTTATTCAGTGTCCTTGTACCACATTATGCTACTAATCCTGCTAAGCATAGTTTAGTGTCTGAAATCCTCTTGAGTGAGGCCTTTGTTAATAATTTTCCATGGTAACTTACTTGATCTGGGAAATATATTCCTCTCATTTGGGATATTTAGTTCTGTAAATCTATGATGTGTTGATTAATTCCTGGCTCTTTCACTACAATGAACTATGCATAACATCTAAACAAAATTAGTAAAAGCTCCAAAATATTCTCTTGCCTGTAAATCATATATCATCATTTCAAGAATACTAAGTCTATTCATAAAAATGAGGCGATACCATCAATACTATTAAATATAAAATTTTAATTTTCTAATTCATGACTAAAAGGAGCCCTTAGGTGCAAAACAGGTTAAATTTCAATGTGTATTTTTATTAAAATAGAAAGAAATTTTTGAATCAGAAAATGAATT
Source organism: Cacajao melanocephalus (assembly GCA_963573385.1). NCBI lineage: Eukaryota > Metazoa > Chordata > Mammalia > Primates > Pitheciidae > Cacajao > Cacajao melanocephalus. The sequence continues at coordinate 90,571 of CAUYLG010078883.1, read as the reverse complement.
AATGTCAAAATTTATCATATGGAATTTGTATGACATTGTATATTAATGCTTTTATAACTGTTTTTGGTAACTAGAGTATAAAATTCCCCAAAATAAACAATAAATTAATTGTGTCAAAAAGAAAAAACTTCACATATCAAATTACCTTGTATTTAACCTAAAATGATCCCTACTAATTACGTAAATTAACTTTAATATTTCATGTTTATTTGAATTATAATGTGAGAAAACAAATTATCCATAAAGAGTATTTCAGTGTGTGTGTGTGTTTGCAAGAGGGTATTTTTTCTCATAAAATGGGTTGTTTTACAAAATAACTTCAAATTAGTTATTTGAAAAAACTTCTATATTTTCCCATAATAATAATGTCCCAAGTACTAGAAAGATGCATAACAATCTTTATAATTGCAAGGTCCAAGATTAACAAACCTTGACAGCCAAACATAATTCACTTTGACTTTAAAATAAGTAGGAAGATGGTTAGAAGAGTGGAGAAAACACTCAGTGGAAGTGAGAAAAAGATCTGGCAACTGAACACCTCTGAAATCAGAAGTAAGGGAAAAAGCTCTCCAGGTTTGGATTTCTAGAAGAAAGGTAACATATACAGGTCACTTGTAATCTCATTGTTCACAGAATAAAAACTGCCTAACAGCTTATTATTTAAAATTAATTGTCCTGTTGTTTAGCAAATACTCAACACTTTCCATGACAGAATTGTGCTTTTCTGCTCCTTGCTTCTGGGTAGGGGCCAATGGGATGTTCACACATGGGAAACAAGGAAGGTTTTGAAATGTGTTTGGCAATTGAACTTACCCTCTTACCTTCCTGCTTTTCTTTACATGAAGAAAATAACTTAGCTGTAGGTTTAAGGAGAACACATGGGAGGAGACTGAGACAAAACCAAGCCTAACTAAGCTTAGAAGAGTTAAAAAAGAATCCCAGTTTATCTGCAACTACAAAGGCAAAAAATATATACTTATTATAAAATGCCACCAAATTTTGGCATGAGTGATTATGCAGCATTATTGATACACTAACTGATATACTCTTTAACACAGAAAAATTAGCTTTGCCAAAGAAACATTTATTACCAAAAGTGTTAGACTAAGCCTATAAAGGAAAATTAAAAGTAGTATTTACAAGGACGGTAATGATGACCTTAGTAGCAATTATAATTAAAACAGAAGTGTTTTACTTGCATTATCTCATTTTATATAAAAGATACAATTCACATTGTAAATTGGAATGCTTAAAATTTCAGCTTTACGAATTAAAAAAAAAACATATTTCTACATAAATTAGGTTCTGCATTTTCCACTCAAATCAGTTTAGCCATCTCTTATCCTAGAATGAAAATACTTGGTTTCCTGAATGAAATAACAGTAAAAACAAATATAGATCTCCTTGTCACTGATGCTATTTATGACTTTCTTATCAAAGTTAGTGCCTTTATTATTTTGGTTGGGCAGTCCTTAGCTCTTCAAACAGGCAAATATCTATCTTTAGAGAACATCTATCTTTGCCTCATCCTTTTGCAATCCTATAACATGAAACAGGGGAGAGATAGGGAGAGAGAGTCTTCAAAAATAAGAGATTAATTCTGCATTTTAAAAGACAGTAAAATTTACTGGTGAGCTTGAGGGAAGAGTTCTATTTCCATTCTAAGCAGAGAAAAGAGAATGTTCGGAACTATGGGATATTGTGGACCACGGAAAACAGACAAAAAGGTGGATCAAGCAAGAGGTGTAGGTCTGTGGGGAATGGAGTGGGAAGGTCACTGATGATTAAAAATTTAGGTTGAAATGCAGAATAATTACCTTTAAATGAGACATTTGTTGTTTAAAAATGCATAGTTTTTAGGGAGGAAAGTAAAATTTGATTTTATCTGTTTTTAAAAACAAAACTCATGTGTTAGTGTGAAAAAAAATGATAATAGTAGAAAGAACTGAGAGACCATTTAGAAGTGGAGACAGATACCCAATAAGATAAAAAGAGATAGTATATTTCAGGTGATACATGCACTTTCAAACTCAAGTAGAGGCTGTGAGGATGAAAAAGAGGAATAAATCTGAGACATCTCAAAAGGCAATGGAAATTCCAATACTCAGTAGCTTCAAGATTTAGCCTGCTTCCTTTTCTTTGGTCTCCACTCCAATTTTAATTTCCAGACCCAGATTCCTGCCCTGTGTATGTGATCCTTCACCAAATGAATAAAAAAGAAAAATGTGGTAATCAAATCTGACAGGAACTAAAGTTAATTTTTTATTTTATGAACAACGCCAGTGTAGCCCTGGTTCAACTATACCTTATTTAACTGACAAATTATTTTTAAGAAGGTTGGCATTCTAATCATTGATGAGCAAATAGATGTCAATTAAAAGTGAATTTGATCCTTTCATTGGCATAAGCACAAAAGGAGATCTTACTTGAAAATATTCTTAGTTGATTCATTATTGAATATGTTTAAGAATATTAATTGAGGTCAGGTGCAGCGGCTAATGCCTGTAATCCCAGCACTTTGGGAGGCTGAGGTAGATGGATCACCTGAGGTTAGGAGTTCAAGATCAGCCTGGTCAACATGGTGAAACCCTGTCTCTACTAATAGTACAAAAATTAGCTGGGCATGTTGGTGCATGCCTGTAATCCCAGTTTCTCGGGAGGCTGAGGCAGGAGAATCACTTGAACCCAGGAGGCAGAGGTTGCAGTGAGCCTAGAATGCACCATTGCCAGCCTGGGTGACAAGAGCAAAACTCTGTCTCAAAAAAATTAATTAATTAATTGCCTATTTAGAAAATGTAAAACTGACTTAATACAGCCCATTTCCTATTTTAATTCAGACTGTTTCTTAACCCATTTTTTAAATATTGAGAATAATAAAATACATAAAGTTATCTTATCATTCACCAATTAAAAGGCATGGAAGCTACATCTCAGAAAGAAAAGTACTACGTCCTACCAAGTGTAGTTCTGAGAGTGCTTTATTCTTGCATTGTTAATCATATGCAAACATGTATTAGAACTGTTGATACATTCATCTTCATAATGCCTTTTCAGCTTGTTAAACTGAAGTTTAAGAAGCTCCTGGAGGAGTAATAGGCTGCATATAATGGACTAGGGAGTGAAAACTTCAGTTCTATGTGCTTAATTAGTTTCTAATTTCTTTGTAATCTCATCATGAGTCTCTAACAGAAAATAATATTGACCATACATATGATACAAGTGGGTGCTGGTATTTTGGATCATCCTCAAGGGGCTCACTAAATTATTTACTAAGCCTAATGTATTATTAACTCAAATTAAATTCCACCTCCTGTGTAATTGTAAATTCAATGAGTAAATAGTACCCTATGAACATCATAGGCTTATTATTAGAGATAAGTGAATAAGGTGCGTAGCACAATGTCTGTAAGGAAATAATGTAACACTTCACCTTACTCCATTAAAAGAATAAGGGTTTACATCATGTTCCATACAAGGGAAAATTTTAAAAATGCTTTATACCCTAAGGTAAACAGCAATGACAAAGTGAAAAACAAAACACAGAGTCATTTTGTCTAGTTCTAGTCCACAAATTAAGTCAAACCTTGAGAGTATCTTGTAAGTCACTGACTCTCTAACAAAATGAGATTATCCTGACCTTCGAAATGTTGATGTATAGAAATAGTAGAATATCTTATAATTTGATAATAATTCAAAACAGTTATTAATTTTCTACCATAAACATTACAAATTTGATAAATTAAATTTCTAGTCTATTTTCATTTATTTAATTTTAGGAGCAAGTTCTGTTAAAACCTGTATTCCAATGAAAGTTTTTCTGCAAATATATTTATTTTCTTCTCTAAATGATTTTGTCTCTGACACTACTTTTGACACCTGATTTCCAGTGAGTGCTTAATAAAATGTTTTATATTACTATTGTTATTATTATGGCAGTGATTTTCATAGTGTATAAATATAGAGAGATTCAAATATATACTCTCCATGATGAACTTTCAAGCTGCAAGTATCCTGGTGGCTTTAGCAGTTAGGAGACATTAAAAAAAACAATTTACTTCAATTTTTCTTGTTATATAAAACAGTGATGCATGTTTCCTCCAAGGTTTAAGTTAGCATAGTATTCTATGACTACTCTATGACAGAATAATGTGATCACATGAAACCAAATCCAACTGAAACATTGGGGAAAAATTAATTTTGTATTCACGGTTATCATTCCATATTCATTCACCAAGTGCTGTCTGGATAAAAAGTACATGATATGTCAACCAGTCTTAATAGACTGATTATAGCAGAGACTAACCACTTTCAATAGATAACCCTTTCTTGTCTAAACACACTGTTCTACATACACTAACCACCCTAAACACTTTGATAATTCTAGACATTCAGTCAGGTAACCTAGACCAGGGTACCAGTCCCTGGCCTGTTAGGAATCAGTTACTCCTCATAGCCCATATTACTGCCTCCTGCCAGATTCTCAAATACCATTGTGAACTGTACATGCAAGGGATCTAGGTTGTGCACTGTCACTGTGTCCTGTCACCCCAAGACGGGACCATCTAGCTGCAGGAAAACAAGTTCAGGGTTCCCACTGATTTTACATTATGGTGAGTTATATGATTATTTAATTATATATTACACTGTTATAATAATGGAAATACAGTGCACAATAAATATAATGTACTTGAATCATCCTGAAACTATCCCCACCCCACCCTAACTGGTGGAAAAATGGTCTTTCATGAAACCAGTCCCTGGTGCCAAAAAGTCTGGGAACTGCTGCCCCAGAACAACCACTCCAGATAAGACATAATCACTGAGCTATATGAGTGACCTGAGAAATTAAAAATTCTGAAAACATGAACCAATCTGGACAAAAAGACTATCCCCCCAACATCGCAGGAGAACTTGGCCTGCCTTACATTCTTACAGGAATGAAGGGACATGGCTAAGTAGAGAGGTCAAATAATCTCTAGGTAGGCCATTCATTAGCTTTTATATATGTATAATATGTACATTTTCTCAAGGTTTAATTGGGCATGGTTTCATGTAATCAATCCCAATGAGTACTCAACTCAAGCACCTGCTGACCTGGTGAAAACTATGCCTATTAACTTATCAATGTTGTTGCTGATTAATGAAGAATAAGTAATAATTGTTTATAAAATTTTCATGCATGTCTTAGTGTTTGTTTATTTAATCTTTGATAAATTCAGTCAGCTAATGTTTATAATGTGTACTATTAATGCATCCCCTCTTTGGAATCTCTTACAGAGAAAACTGCAAGTAGGAATGCCTTTACTACTAAGTCATTTTATAAAGACAAATTAGGACAGAAACTATTTTTACTTTCTAAAGTTTATATTTAGTATAATAATATGCTATCCTAATAATTCTATTATTGAACTAATTAAGTGTTGTATCTGAAATGAATGAGATTATTTGCAATGAATTATTTCAATAAATGAAATCCATTAATATTTTAGTATGAATTATTAAGAGCTGCTAGAATGATGTATGCTATACTGAGTTCTGCCAATTTTGTAAATATTACAGTTAGTCTTATTCATTCCTCAGTCTGTTCAACAGTTTGTTGAGCATGTACTGTACATTGGGACCTTAGAGATCAACAGGTTGATGCACAATATATGAAAATTATATCATATGACATAAAAAAATGTAATCTATTTTTAAAAGCAAGCCACACTAAAGTATGAAATACAAGCATGTTATTTATTTTATTATTATTATTGAAACGGAGTCTTGCTCTGTCGCCCAGGATGGAGTGCAGTGGCACCATCTTGGCTCACTGCAACCTCCACCTCCTGAGTTCAAGTGATTCTCCTGCCTCAGCTACCCAAGTGGGACTACAGGGGTGTGCCACTACACCTGGCTAATTTACGTATTTTTAGTGGTGGCCCACACCTGTTATCCCAGCACTTTGCGAGGCTGAGACAGTGTGTTATAAAAGCATAGTTTTAATTGTTCTTTAAAGTCTCAACTCTCCTTAAGCTGTCATTCATTCAAATTTCTTAATAATCTAACACACATAATTTTTATCCAAGCTCACATTGTTTTCTATGTTACTGTGCAATTAAATATTGCCTTCCAAAATCTACTCAATATTTTATATTCCTACACATTATTTTCTTCATGCCAGAGGAAATAAACTAAGGAAAAGGTGCAGAAAATCACAGAGGAAGTGGGACATGAACTGAGCCCTGAAAAGAGAATGGAACTCCAACTAGTTGCAGAAGGGTCTTGAATAACAGGCCAAGCAACTTAGAGCTGATTTGATGGTAACCTTAGAACCTCCATATTTGCTTTTTCTGTCTTACTTTCTTTGGTGAAAGTCCTTTCTTAGTTTCCAGATGTGGAAACTTTACTTACTTTGATTCAGAGGTTATCAGGAAATTTTAAAAAGTTTCAATTCAGCAGTTAATAGATAAAAAAATGAACAAGAAAACAGCAAGGACTATTTTTTTTTCTTTTTTCCCACTTTCATATAGCTAAGTGAAACACTTCAGTTTTAAGAAATTCTCCTCTTTCTTAGCCAAAATTAAGCTCTAAAGTTTAGAGGCAAGTAGAAAATCAAGCATTACCTCCTCTCTTGCTACAAACAAAAGAAAACAAACCTTGCAGCCAGGACAGCAGGAATCTGGCTTGGTAAAACTGCAATCAAAGCTGCTCTGTAGATCAGCCAGCAATGAATTTCAAGTGGTAATATGGGAGCATGCCACCACCATGATGCTTTCAATCCTAGTTAGCAAATACCCCCTTCTAAGATAAAATCTGTCTCCTATGAGTAACCATCAGGGCCATAAGGTTGACAAACCCAAACGAAAGCATCTTTTCTTATCCAAATCTCATTATAAAGCAGACACTTTTGTAAACAAATATTGCTTGACATTACCTGCATTTTAACCAAATACAAAACATTTTATGGGTTCAAAAGTTATGTGTGTTTTGAGATATGTATACTAATATAAAATGCATCATGATATGCCACTCATCTTTTCAAAGGTAAAATAAATATATAATTAGAGAACCATAAGTTAATCTTTCAGAGGTATACAAAGAAACACAGAGACATACAAATAAACCTGTGAAGAATATAAAGAAATGACAAAAATGTGAAAAAAAAATCAGACTGTAGCAATATAATATGGGTCATAGTTGTTTTCCTTTTCTTTTATCTTTGTAAAAACTGAATAATTTAATTATCAAGTGCCTGAAAATGTGATACTAATTCCCTTAATTACATGGTACTAAACATTTTCTTCCAAGGTTTTCATAGCATTTAGTTTAGCTAAAAGTAAGCTTAGCTGATACAAATGGTCTTAAGTGGAAATTTATTTAGCAAATACTACTTTGGAATTTCAGGGAAAGTTTATTTTAAAGCATAATCTTGTTACTTTGATAGCATTTAGAAATTAGCGGAAATTTTGAATAATGACGATTCCTGTGAAAGAAGCAAACAGCTCAGTATATGTTATATCTAAAGTGCTGTTCACTTTCTTCTCCCTCTGAAAGAAATAAATTTCAATCATGATGAAGAATTGTTAAGCTTACTCTTAAGCAAGTACAAAAAAAATTAAGAAAAATGGTTAGATTTCCATATTTCAGAGAAATGTATTAGTTTTATAATCTGTACAGGAGACTATATAATCTATATAGGAGACTCACTGAAAAAGTAGTCTTTAGGGTTTTTACCTTTCCTTTTATGTGATGGAGTTTAAAAAGATGAAAGGCAAGCTTTTGTGTTTACATCTGGAGTATAAAAGCGGCTCAGTATGAGAGAAGGACATTCCATGAAATACTATGTCAGAAACATTCTCAGTCAGAATTCCAGAAATAGCAAGATGTTAAATAGATAATTAAAATGTCTTCAAGGTTTAAACCATAGGGACTTACGGTTTTAATCATGTAGTGTATATTCATCAGAAGTTTTTGCTTTTATCTTGATCAGATTTTGATGCTGTCTTTGGGGGAAGAAAGACCATGTTCCGTGCTTCTGAAATTCTTTAGTTTGATAGGATTTGATATTAGTATGCTTAACTCAGAATAGCTATCGTTTTATTAGACGGCTGGCATAAGCCTTCAGCAATGTTGTCTTGCAGAAACATAATGGGTTTCTCCATTTCTGATGAAATTGGAAAGCTGTGGGAACTTCTGTCATGGCATAGGAATTGTGTTACCCATGGTTTAATTTTTTTTTTTTTCAGGGAAGGAATCAAACAGAAGGATGTAACTAATCACAAGTTTAATGTAAACAGAATTCATTCCAAATAATTTTCTAAAATTTAATGGAAATATAAGAGTATAGGTTTGGCAACAAGGTGCTTATTCAATCAAAAAGCAAATATTTAAATATGTCTTTGATTATATTCATCAAAGATGTACAGCTTAGAAGATCACCTATTTCTATCTTTTGGCATAGGTGCATTTTTTTTTTTTTGCCTACTTCATTCTCTATGTTGAAAAGGGCACCAAAAAATATTCTTCGTAAAGGGGGGCATTAAAATTAATAAGCAAGAAAATTATCATACATTAACCTCTTACTAGTTTCACATTAAAATTTGTGTTTCCTAAAGTTAGATTTAAGACTTAATTTGAAATATAGATGTGTGTAGCTTTGATATTGACAACAGTCATAACATCATTAAACATTTTTCTATACCAATTCTCTTATCAGTCTTTTAGCACATTAAGCAAAAAAAAAAAGTGAGTTGAAATTATTGTATTTCTTAATATCTGAGATTTTAAAAAGGTATAATTCTCTAAGTCATACTGAATGAATACATTGCAAATAATAATTAAATATTCCTTAATATTCTTGTTAATAAAAAGGGAACTAAAATCATTTTACAACAAGATGCTTCAGGTAACTGAAATATTTAAAATCTCTCTATATTTCACATAGAATAAAGAAATTAACTGACCTCACTTGTTACACTGGATAAGAAAATGAGAGGAATTGATAAAAGAAATATATCAATGAAAATTTCTTCTTCACAGAGTTTTAGGTAGTAAAATTTCAGATTCTGTTTACATTTTAGTTTAACTGCTTGAATACACATGTAGGTGGAGAAAATACTAATTGTGCATATTAGACAAGGTGATTGGAAGCAAAGCAAAATATCCTTCACTTATAATTTGTAGAGTAATATCAGTTAAGTGAAGAAAATATAATTGAGGCTTTTAAAACGTAATTTATAATTGGAAACTGATTTTTTAAATTTAACAATAAGAGGTCAAATATACAACTTTCTAAAAGCAACATGTTATAGTATGTATATGCATAAATAGTATATAAGTTCATACTATTCAAATATATATCACAAAATATAGTAAAGGTAGAATTAAACTTTTGATGAGACTTAGTTTCTCTCAAACTAAGCAACTGATTTTTCTATTGACGTTATTTGAGGTTTAGTTTCTAATCTATCAAAAAAGGAGATGAGGCAGAGTAAAATTTAGACTTCTTTCATAAACATTAAAACTGAGATTCCAGGATCTTACACCAAAATCATCTGGTTAGAAAGGAGGATTTAAATGATGGTGTAATTTTCAAATATGTGAAACAAAAATCAAATTTACTATAGGCACAAAGGCATGGCTACCTCTTCCTTTATTCTGTATACATCTAGTCTTCAAATTCCATCTAACATCAGCAAATGGTCAGTTTATCTCTTTCCATTCAAAATTCCTACAATTGTTTTAAGCTCCTTTACAAAATCTTTCTCAGTATGACATCTTGTCTGAATTTTCCTAAGTAAATGTTTTGGATTTAATTTGGGAATCTTTTAGAAAAACAATAATATGTGAGGTTTTAACTGAAAAAGAAGTTTGAATTAAAAATTCTAATTTAAAATAAGTTAAAATAAATATGTTATTGTGTTCCAATTCCATTGAATTATTGGTCTCAGATGTTCAAGAGTACAAAATGTATTTCAAGCCAGAGGCTATTTTTACACACACACACTTAAAAAATTCAGCTGAATAAAATAACATTGAAAAGACTTTTCATATTGTAGGCCAGATAACTTATCTGGATTTTCCTGTATTTAAAATAATTAATTACTGAATTAAACTTAATATTTTGGCAAAATGTCATTTATATATAAATAAATCATAAAATACACTTTTCATGAAGTTTTATTGAAATAAAATAATTTTGTCATAGCAATTACCTATAATTTCAAATATATTATATTTTAGTTAATGTTAATGAAAAGTAAAATTAGGTTATTACCTATCAACTCTTCTAACTCAAATCAGGAATTTTAAATAACTAAGCTTGAATATTTTAAGCACAAACTCATTCATATCAATCAGACATAATTTTTATTTTGCCTTTTTGAGAAATGATCTAAATACTCAATCATTTAGAAAAGATTATGATTAAAACAGTATGCAATTTAACGTTAATCAGAAATTATATGATGTACAGTAGCAGGTAAAAATATTCAAATGCCTTCCAAATAACAGAAGTAAAGCTGAGAACAGTCTTTTAATAATGGCTATTTTGCCTGGTAGGAAAAGACTGTTAGTTGTAAAAAGAAACCTTTTAAACTAATATGATGAGGTGCATGTAAAAATTAATATTATGCTCTAATGTTCTCTCTAGTGAGTAGCCTAGGTTGATTTATTCATTTAGGTAATTATGTTCAGCAATATTAGTAATTCACTGTTAAATTGAATTTGGAGAATGAACAATAAATTGAAACTGTAGTCATATTTCTTTCTCACTGTGTAACAAACAGAGATGTATTGATGTAAGTTCGGAGTGTACTACATAAGTTAAATTCCCCAGACTGCAATTTGATCAAAAAGCTTTAGACATTTACTTGAGCTATATTAGGTGGCTGCCATTGGATGGCAGTAAAATTCTACATCAATCACTTAAAGCAAAGTGAAGCTGGGAAAATAATGGGACTTTTCTTTTATTATTTAACAGCAGAATGCTGATTTAAAAGGCAAAGCTCAGGGGGTTGTGTATATTGTGGCAACATCAACTAATTTTTTTAACTGTATTGTTTTCTTCTCTGCTCTAGAGAAGACACAATTTTAGAAAAATAATTCATAGTATTTTGTCATGTCAAGAGCTATGTTTTTTGCTTTGCTTTTATGTAATAAAAATGTTCATTTTTTTATTTTTAAAAAGATGTCAAAGGGATATTAACAAATTATATGTGATTTAAACCTTTGCACAGTATTAATGCCTAAGTACTTTTTTCTTTTTCTTCTGATTGTAAAGCCCATGTGCATTTCTTTCAGGGTTTAAAGACTGATCTATCTAAAGAGCTATAAATATTAAAATGTCTAATTTTATTGAAAAATTTGAATAGAGAACAAAAATTTGAAATCACACAGGAAACATTGCTAATGATGATATTGCAGAAGAGAGTGTTCCTTCTAAGGAGGCCTTAAATTCTGTGCTTGTACACCACTGAAAGTAGTCAGTATTTTGCCCCTGAGATATGAAAGAAAATGTTGACTGTTTCTGATCTTATGTTAATTTATGGTTACCGAAGAATGATTCAAAGATAGGGACAATCTGAAAGAAAATCTTTGTCATCTTAAACCTGTTGTGTTTATCACACAAAACTAACAGGAATAAATAGCACAGAGAACAAATAAAATGAGATATGTCCTAGATGCTATCTCACATAAGGAAATTATGTTCTTGTGTCTCTTCTCACTCATTTAGATTTTTATTTGGTTAGAAGTTGGTAACATCGATTACAATTTATTTGGCAATAAAATGAACCAATTGTTTTCAGAAAATATTCTGAATGGTCTGACACGATCTGAGGACAATTAATCAGGATTTCCTGGGATCAAACCACAGACTTTTCTGCTATTTATCTTTTCCCTCACTTTATGTTTAAAGTCTATTAAAAGTTTATAGTCTTCCAAGGATCATATTAGGCATTAACATTCAGGCATCTCATTCCTGCTGCAAAGATTGTTAGAAGAAAAGAAAATAAATGGGTTATCATGAATCCATTCTCATCATGAGGAGTGTAAAAAGCATGCACAGTGGAACAATATTCATTTATTTTTATGACAATGTTTGAGAAGAGAAAAAAAGGAAGTGAAATAAACCTAGGGATATCTAGTATTATTACTTCCAGGCACAGGGAGTTAGAAAAGCTGGAATGAAATACCTTAGTATGCAGAAAAGGTTATATTTAACTTTCTGTGTGTGTGCTGTAGGAAGCAATTTTTTCAGGCCTTGGTTTGTTCAGTTACTGAATATTTCTGATGGAAAAATTTGATTTAACATCTATTTAACTGGGTATTTGACAGTATTTTTAAAAGTTTATCTTATTAAATTTTTATGAGAATAAAGAATACATTTGCATGTTTTTTTACATATGCCATTCCCAAACAAAACCTATTGGAAAAATATATAAAAGTTAACCTCAAATATTTATAGATATAGAGTTTTAAAACAAAAATATAATCAATTACATTTTTTAAATTTAGATATTTTGCATTTATATGTAGGTTCAAAACAAAAGCAGTTATTCCCGTGAATTACAAAATTGATTGATGCTGTAGTCTCAATCCTAGTTTGGTTAATTATATCTATGCACTCAAAAAATAAGCTGTTTTTACATAATATTTAAGAAAGCATTTGCAAATATGTAACTGCACTTTTTTATATTGAGATGCTGTATATCCAAATGTAACTGGTTATTTTCATTAATTTAAAAAATAGTGATATGGTAAAATTTAGTCTCAATAAGCAAAGCATGTTGCAAATACTTTCTTAAATTTAATGGTAAATATTATTTAAAACACTCATTTACTCATCCATAAATATCAAAGGAAATTTACCACAGACCTCTGAAGAAATTATGTGGTTTTACCCAGTTTACTTGTATAAACAGAACTTTTTATATTAAATATTACAAATGAATGCACAAAATAGGATAGTTTAGCAGCTATGATATCTGTTTTAGCATTCGCAGTATGCTTTATACTCTTCTGATGCATATTCATTTAGTGTTATTAAGCCTGTACTTAAGCATAGTATTAAATGCTCACACTTTGGAGCTGAAATTTCTGGGTTTGAATATTGATCCTGAAACTGAGTAACTGTGTGACTCCCAGGAGTGTACATAATCTCTCTGTTTTATCACACAGACACTTATAAGGCAATGTAGTTAATTAAATGATTTAACTGTGCTTTGGCTAAAATAGAGCATGTAGAAGGAAACATTCAGTCTGGCCTACAGGATACACAGTTGGGGGCAGTTGAGAAATAGAGAAGAAATTCCATGAAGGGCATACCTTTAACTGGGTCTTCAATAAGAACAGGAGTTAGCCATGGAAGGAGGAATATGAGAACTATAAGCAGAAGGATCGACTTGTATAAAAGTACAAAACACAAGAAAATGTTTCTCATTGTCTCATGGCATATACATGAGATACACACGAAAACTAAAACACGATCCCTGCCCTCAAAGAGATTTAAATTTATCAGAAATAATCAAATGTTAGTAACTTTCCTATACACCATCTTACGCTATAGTAGAATCTGACTTTGTCGTTTAATTCGACATGCAGATTATCCAATGAGGAAAATAAGTCTGGATTTTTATAATAGATTACGTCTATATTTTAAATCTGGAAGCACAGAAAATAAAACAACAAATAATTCATCCAATTCTTACAGCTAGAAAAATGACCTTATCTGGATTAAAAATCATCTTCAAATGCAAATAATACATCAATAATGCTACACTTGAGTCACCATATTTTCAATAGAAATGTAGAATTTAAAAAAATAACAAAAAGATATAAAATTTACATGAAAGATTTTACCAACAGTCTATAAAATTGGTGGAGATTAGGCCAAAATGGTAGATTGCATAGAAATCTTCCAATTAAAAAAATCTGTAAACATTATAAATGCAAAGATGTAAACCAGAAATGATGAGCAATTTTTATAAGATGGCAAATAGTTGGAATTGGGTTAATAGGAAAACCAGAACTGAACAAACTACAAAAAGAATATATGTAAGAAAAAACTTATAAAAAGGCAAAATGATTTCTAAATTTTAGTTGAAGAAATTAGCTATTTAAATTAGAAACTCATTAGAAAATAAGAACAGGTAATTTAAAATCACCCACCATTTGAGGAAATATAATGCTATGAAATAAAGGGACCCAACAAATATACATAAGAAATAGCTACCACAGAACAGAGTTAAAAGCGAAAATAGAAAACTAAAATAAATATAATGACTGTAGATAGAGTCAGTATGATAAACTATCTATTAACAATAATAAGAATAAACTGTGATAAAAAGAAGAAACTGATTATTAAAATATAAAATTTAATTATGTAAAAAGTAATCAAATTATTAATATAAAACAGAAGATACAATTAGTGAGCTGAAAGACTGTGCTAAAGAATTAGGAGCCATTATTCCACAGAATGCCTCTGTGATATCCAAATTTCATAGAACTTAACATTTTGGCTTGTGTTTGTATATACAGTAAAAATGTATTTTACCTACCCAAAACATTTTTTACAAAGTAATTTGGGGAAAGATTTAGAGTTACAATTCAGTAGTTCCTGAGACTTGTGTAGAGATTTTTAAAGCACACAAAGTGTCAACAAAGAGAATGAGTATATTAGTTATTTGGTGCGATTAGAAAAGTTACCGAAAATTGACTTTCATTACCAGGTTCACATTTTTATGTACAACAATTTTTAAGGCAATAGAATCTTGATATTAAAATGGAAGATGCAGCTCAATATGCAGCACAAAAGCACAAAGAGATAGATGAAGACATGGGTGGTACCTTGAGAAGACTTACTACCCATTTTAAGTGCATTCCCAAAGGCAAGAACATACAAATGAGAGGAGGAAATGCTTCAGAGTTGAAGACAGAATTGAAGACATCTTCACACTGAAAGCTTCTATCAAGATATGATACAAAATCAAACAAGTAGACTTAATGTGGTGAAATCTCAAAACAAAGAAGATAATGATACAATTATAATAAAAATGCTGTAGAGACAAACAAGCAAGCAATAAAACACTCATTCATACACATACAAAAATGCACAAGCACATCCCTTAGATTTTCTACAAAGAAGCAAGAATCAAAGTGGCAACAGATTTTCCGTTAGCAAAACAGAATTGAGAAAACAATGAAACAATATCTTCAAAGTTCTGAAAGAAAATGATTTTGAACTTTTCTTTCCATATTTATCTATATTTATATATTTTCTCCCTCTATATCTACACATATACACATTTTATATCTATACATATATATTTATATACATGTGTTTTATATATATAGAAAAATATATAGATACAGATAATATATATATGTCTTTATAACACACATATATATAACACCTAAATATTATCTATATCTTTATATTTTTCTTCCTCTCTTTATATCTACACACACACACACACACACACACACACACACACTTTGTATCTCTTTGAATCTACACACACTTTGTATCTATAAATATATAACAGATATATATGTGTATAGATAACACGTTATATGTAAAACACATATATAAACATATATATGTACACACACACATATGTGTGTGTGTGTGTATATGTCAATTAAAAGTAGGTTTTGAAATGCAACCTGTGACAGGCTGTATTTTCATAAAATGTCCAGAGCAATATTTCTGGTACCACATTTTGTTGCAGAACATCAGCACTTCCTATCAAGAGGTGGATGTCTATTCCCCATGTCTTTAAACATAGAAAGAACTTTCTGACTGCCATTATAAACGGAGTGAAAAGAGGCAACACTTGTTGACATTTATTATACAAAACTTTAAAAATGCTATTTGATAAAAGAAACCATTAACCAAAATACAACTAATTTGGAGAAAATACTTCAAATATACATGAGACAAAAAATTACCATGAATAACATTTCTAAGATATCTTAAAAATTAGTAGAAAAATTACAACCATATATTCAAAAATGGAAAAATTCAAGAATGATCAAGTCACAGAATAAATACATACAGGAAATGAAATATAAAAAATATGCATAGCGGACTAAATGTCAGGAAAATGAAAACTGAAATGGCAATGAGATGTCACTTTGGCCTATAATATTGGCAAAAATATGTTTCGGATTTGCAATAGCTAGTGTTAGTAAGGGTTTAGTATATAAAAGACTGTTACACATGATCGACTTTATGAACAGCAACTTATAGTGTCTAATTAAACTTTAAAAGCTATAAATTTTTTAACATAAGTTCTTGTAAAAATTTATTATACAAAAATATTTCTGTGTGTGTTTGCATCCATACAATAAAGTTTATTATAGCAATATTGATGACCCCCAGAGTTAAAAATAACCTAAGTGCTCATTCTTAAGTTCTGGCATATACATAATACAAAGTATAACACAACATAATACAAAAGTTAAATAAGACAAAGTAAATTTATTTATATTGATAGATGTGTAGAAATTATCAGATATGTAGTAGAAAATATTTTTCAAAACTTCTTATATAACTTCACTTATAAATCAATACATATGAGTTTATACATATACATACATATATATGTACGACGTGAAAATACATACACTGATCCATGTACTGTTACTGGAATTAATTTGGAGGGGCTAGCTGTGTGTCCAGCATACGAATAATTTTATTTTAAAAAATTTATGTGGTTCAGTGTTTGTTTTTTCAAAAGTGGGAATAACATATATGTGAATACATATTGACATATTATATAGTTTTTAATGAAAACACTTAGGGTTAAACAAAATTCTACAAGTTGGGCAAGGCTCAGTGGGAATAGATTATCTTTGCTCCATGTAATGTCACCTTGGACTGGAAGACCTTTCATGGGACTGGAAGATCTACTTCCAAAATAGCCTCACTTACATAGTTGTCAAACTGATGCTCATTCTCAGCTGAGAGCTCAGCTAGAGCTGCTGCCCTAGGATCTCCTCTATGTCACCTCTCAACTGGCAAGGTTGGGCATATCAGATATGACAGTCTCAAGGTAGCTTAAATCAAACTACTGGTAGTTCAACTTAGGGTAGTTGAGTTTGAGTCCCACTAAGTTAGAGAGATTAGATTAAAAACCTCAAGCTTTCTGTTGAAATCGCAGAAAGGATACACTTTAGAAAGAGAATCTATATGCCAGGAGTAAGGAACTCACAATGAGAACAAGGATAAAACCCAAATAGTCTCATCCCATGGAGTATAAGGCTAGGGTTCTACAAGGTCAATTGCGAGCCAACACTTTCTTCTAGAACGAATGTCAACATTTTTCAGAGGAAGATAAATGAACCCAGTCTCTAAACATGCTACTGAAGTTCACGTACAATTCTACTACATGTATAAAAAAAGGAGAATATTCTCATAGGAAAGATAAATAAGCAGTCAGACTCCAGAAGGACCCAGATATTGGAATTAGCAGACAAGAAACTTAAAACAGTTCTTAAAAATGTGTTCAAGGACTTAAAAGAAAGGATAAAAAGAGTATATTAGCAGAGATGACTCAATATCTGAAAAATTTAAAAAGTGGATGGTTTTTAGCAAGACTTGGAGAAGAAAACAAGGTCAGTGATCAAGAATGTGGTTGGCAGAATAGCTTCTAGATACTAAAAAAGAAAAGGGAATGGATTCTCTGCTAGAGCGAGAAGAAATGCAGCCTTGCGCACCTTGATTTTAGTATAGTGAACCCTTTTCAGATTTCTGACCTCCAGAAATAAGAGAAAAAAGTTTAATCTAAGACCTAAATAATAAGAACGTGTCAGCTATAAGACTAAAAGAGAAAAGACTCCCAGGTAAGCAAAGGGGGAAGGCTCTGAACCAAGAGAGAAATTGAAAACCTGAGCAACCTAAATACAATCGTATGGACTCTGTACGAAGGGGTGGGTTTGAGATATGAGGCCAGACCTTAGGCAGGAACCAGATCATGAGGGCTTTGTGGATCATTGTAAAGCACGTAATTTTTTTCTAAAGCATATCCTCCACAAGTCTTCTAGGAAGAGTGACTTAATATTATGCAAATTTTAAAAAGACGGCAGTGTTAGAATGAATTTAATAAGGCAAGAGTGAAAAGGGGTTAAACTTTAGGAAAGATATTGCAATAGATGAAGCAAAATGTAATTGTGGTTTGGATTTACAGTAGATACTGAGAACATACTCTAATTAGAGATATTCTGGAACTCATTTTAGCAAGACTTAATTATGGTTTTGATGTAAAGTTTTAAGGAAGAAAAAAATAGAGGATAAATTTTTGGTGTTTTGTCTTGAACGGTTGATAGGAGTTTAGAGATATTTAACAGTGAATGCCACTATTAATAAATGACTCAGTTGGAAACTGATGCTAGAGCTGCCTGAATCCAAAGCGCTTGTTCTTTACTACTGTGCTAAGCCGAAAAATCGTCCCTTCTTGGTTCCAGGTTTTCTGGACTACAAAAAAAAAAATAAAATAAAATAAAAAATAAAAAAAATGATTAAGCCAATATGACTTCTCTCACATCTGTGATTCTCTGAGATATCTAAGGCTTTTACTCAATTTCTTGGTCTGCACATTAAGAAACATGAACTGAATCAATGTATATTCAATTTAAATTACCCAATCATGTCAGTCTGAAAAATTCAACATTCACACACACATTTACATATACACAATCAAGAAATAATGGGATAAATGGAAAAGTACATTAACTTGGGGCCACAAATATACTTGTTTTGAGTCTTCGCACTAGCACTTTCTGATATGTGTCATTGTATGTCATTTAACCTTTCTGAAAATCAGCTTTTTTATAAGTAAAAAGCAAATATTAACATTCAGAACATTGTTATAAGCGTACTATGCAAGTTACATTTGACTGAAATTAAAAAGTAGAAATACTTGTTGCTTTTCAGAGATCTAACTTACAAAAAATTCATTGTAACATTTGAAGATAAGTAGATGCGTGTAAAATAAAATTAATAATTTTCTTTTCTTCTTCCAGTCTCAAATATAAGCACTATTAGCAGTTTGACAGGAATTTTCATGCAATTAATTTTGCATATAAAATATTTACAAAGATTATGTCCACATTTATAAAAGTGCAATTGCTGTACACATGTGCATGCACAAACACTATATATATACATTTCATAATTTGCTTTTGCTAAAATATATATTTTATATTTTCTTTCAAAGTAACACATATGTCAACCTGATTTGTGTAATAACCACATACTAATCGATGTGACATTTCTATCAAGGTATCAATTTAATGCCATTTAATCATTCCAATTTTGAAAAAAATTCAGATTATTCCAAATCTTTAATATTAATAACAATGCTATAATAAATATCTTGAAATATTTAACTTTTAATCCTGGTAATTTTATTTGTATTTAATAAATGATATGAGATAGGATAACTAGGCTAAGTGCTATAAGTACTATTTATTTAAATTATTTAAATACTAAATTTACATAGTCTTAAACTAAATTATAACTATTTAAATACAAAATTACTTTCCAAAAAACTTGTAATAACTGTATTTATTCTCATACTTACAATTTAACCAACAATGGATGCCATTAATTTTTAGTTTTGCTAAACCAATGAATGTATTATCTGTTATCTTAACTTTATTTTTTGATAACTGATAATAATCTGTTCCTATGTTTTTGTCTGTACTTACTTCAGTGAAATACATGCTTTTCTTCTTGGACTTTTTAAATAAAAGATGGACTACCTACATTTCTTATTATCTTAGGAGGACTATGTATGCTAAAGGGATCAATTCCTTACTTAATACTTGTTTGCAATCATTTTTTTCTTGACTTGTAAATTTTGTTTTGATTTCATTATAACTTTTTGCCAATACATGTTTTTTATATTTATATAATTAAATGTATATATTTTTCACTTTATAGTTTCTAGGATCTTAGGGCAAACCAAAATATGAAGTCTCTTCAAATTTCAATTTTTCTATTTTCTTTCAGCCTTCTTTATGTTTTTCACATCTTTAATTCATCAAGAAATTATACGTACATAATGTATAGTATGGTCTGATCTACTTTTTGTCAATGTAAATGATGCTTAACACAATTTATAGAACAAAGGATCCATACCCCATCAATTTTCGTTAGTTCCTGTATAGGATTTAATATTTCTAGATTTAATTCTGTTCTATTGATAAATATGTCTATTTCTGTGCCATTCCTATGATGTCATGATTATCCTTGCTTTTTACTATGTTTTAATATTTGCTAGGCCAAGTCTTAGCTTGTTATTTTTGTTATCAAAACCTTTTTAGAAATGTTCACCTTTCTGTTCTTTTATGAACTTCACGATAATTTTAGTTATTCCAAAGATACTTTTTATTTCATTTGGATTCTGTTGTATGAATATCATTTTTACTGGAAATATTTGTACTTAAAAACTGGAAACGTGAGTGCTTAAGTTCTCATTTGATTGAACCAAACCAAAAGCAAACTAAACAGTAAAAGAAAAGTATGTTGTGTCTCAGAGTGCTCCAGGAAATAAGTACAAACCAAGAAACATAAACTTTTGAAAGGAAAGGTAGAACTGACTTAAAGATGCCAGTCAGAATAAAATTAATAACAGCTGTAGTTTATTTACTGCTTACTGATAAAAACTACTGTATAAGCTACATGGATTATTCTCTCATTCATATAAGAATATCACAAAGTACATATTAACTAGGATGACTGGTTAGGCATATTTGTGGTCAAGAAAGCTCATATTGCATGTTTTGGGAAAGAAGAGATCAAATTTCCTTATTTGTTTTCATGCTATAAAATGGCTGAGTAGCATTACATTGAATGGCTCACTTCAGAAGAAACCTCAAGTTTACAGTCTTGTTCTAATAGTGATAGTAGAATAATTATAACACAGACAATTGGAGAAGAAAGTACCTTTTATCAACTGTACATCCCTGGTAATTGGTAAGCAGCGAATGTAGAGAAACATCGATTGAGGTATCTAGAAATTGTACCTATCCATGAAAATGAAACAACAAAATCAAACTAAGTCTCAGAAATAAAGTTAAATTGTCCAAAGTGTTTAGGTGGTGAGACTTTAAAAATACTGAAACATTTCCAAAAGAAGCTCTGAAATACTTTTCAGATAGAAGAGATATTTATTTGGTTAGGTTTGAAGACAGGAATCTTGCCTGAAGTTGTAGAAAAAAATAGAGAACTTTCAAACAACACTATCACAACAAAAACTCTCTTTAATTGGTACCTTTATTATTTTTTCTTAGTTTTTTTTTCTCATGATCCAATATATTCCTAAATCTTGATGCTCTTTTTCAAAACTGCTTCTGCCAATCTTTCTAACTGAAATGTCTGATCTATTACTGAGTTTGACACTTTTGAAGAGTAAATGATGTGTGCAAAATTCAGAAGTATTGAGATTTTGTTTGAATTACCATCATTTATTTGCAAACAGGAAGAAAACATGATATTTATACAGCTACCTTAAGTTCAAAGACACATGCACATGACTTTGAACTTTGTTACTTCTGAACCCAGAGAAAAATTAAATGAATGAACTATAAAACATTTAATAGTAAATCTATGTATTATAAAGTATATAGATTATAGTAGTATCCAATTTTAATTTCAGCATATCCCCATAATATGTAATATAGAGAAAAGCTGAAGAAATATAAATGAAAAAAATGTGTCAAAGGATGAAAGATGTGTTTATTCTGAAAGTGAGAGTAAATTAGCTGTCATATATCACTATCTTTCTATTAGACTATCTTTCTATTGAACAATCTGGCTGACTGAGTGGACATTCTCTTCTTTCAGCTTCCTCTGTGGTTCTCTAAAAGCTAAGTATATGGGGGGAAATGACAATATTTGATATAATTTCTAATGACTGAAGTAGCATGTCATTTTAGAAACAATAAAACACAACTATGGATTTTTTAATAAACAAAAATTCACATTAGAAATATTGCCCAGTGTCCATAAGGCCCAGGAGTAATAGAAATCCTATCTAAGCCCCTTCCTGTCTGAGCCTCCTTTCCACCATACTCATTGCTTTGTTTACCTGTCTCCTATAATTTTCTTGTTTTTTACTTCCTTCTTGACTACTTATTTTTTTTGCTCTTGTAATTGATGCAGTATCTATGTTTAGCCAATTGTTGGACCACCTCTATAGTTTATACTCATATATTACTATTCCAAATGTAGAAGATTACTTACCTTACTTTACCTACCTTGCCAAACTCCTGTCTTCCATTTTCTGGACCCTCTAGATAACAGGGCTCTCTGTTCTAGACACTCTCTCCAGGAACTTGAATTTACGTTGCCTTCCTGCTCTACCTGAGACCCTACCAAATGATCCACAAATGCATTTGAGAATAGAGTCAATGACTTCCTTCACATTTGAAATGATCGCAACTTCATGGAGTTTTCATAATGTAAAACCAAAAAAAAAAAACAAAAACAAAAAATAATTTTATTATTCAAGATCTTCTACAGTGTCTAGGATTTGTCTTTAGGAGCTCATTAATTAATATTATTTGATGAAAGCATGTTGATACAGTTGTCTGCATCACAACAACAAAATGTTATCTAAGAATAAATATTTTGTAATATTAAATGCCAATAATCACTTTCTCAAGAAATTGTCACTAGATTTTAATAAGTTAGTTGTATATTGCCTTGGGTCTCACTATATTTTCATACATTTGATAAGTTCAGAACTATTTCAAATAGCAAGTCCATTTTCCTGTTCTAAAGTTTTGTCTAACCAGAAGTAATTGATTTCAAATATTTCTTATGTGTCCTATGTGTAGTGTTAAAAAAAAGACTAATGTTGAATTTTAAAGAGGTATTTTACTATCAATATTTCTCCACTGGCAAATCTCTTATTAAAATATGAATAATCATTTTGGTTTATACAATATTATATTATCAAATGTAATGAAAGGAGTCTATTTACAATTTTTAGACCACAATCTTGGTAATGAGTATGAATTTTGCCAGTCATGTAAGATTTATATCTAAAATTTAGTTTATGTTTTTTAGGTATTATTTTACTAAATATCTAAGTCTTGAGAAACATTAATCATGTGTTTGACTTCAGAAATGCTTGCCATATTTCCATCACATTTGTTAATAAAATGAAGTCTTGACAAATTAAAATTTTTGCAGGTTAGAAATTATCAAAGAAAACACCACATACAAAACCATAAATGGTAATATTCTCCAAAATCTTAAGTCAAATGATATGATACCATTAAGAAACTCTTCTCATTCAAAAAATATTTTATCTAATGAAATGTCGAAAGATATCTTAGAAAGCAAGCTGACTACTTCTTACTAATTTGTTGTAGAAATAAAGAATAGTAGAAATAAGAATAGCAATGATTCACCTTTTCATCAAACAAAAAACTCCTTATTACATTGAGTTTTAAATCAGCAGAAGTGTACTGAACTGTCCAGATGGAAGGA
This sequence comes from Cacajao melanocephalus, assembly GCA_963573385.1. Taxonomy (NCBI): domain Eukaryota; kingdom Metazoa; phylum Chordata; class Mammalia; order Primates; family Pitheciidae; genus Cacajao; species Cacajao melanocephalus. The sequence continues at coordinate 67,083 of CAUYLG010078883.1, read as the reverse complement.
TTGGACTGAATGTTAGACCAAATGCACTGATGGTTCCTGACAACAGTGCATGGGTAGTGCTGAAAGGTGACAGTGTAAGCAGAAGGAGTCCCTCTTTTCAGGCTGCTCTTCCTCTCCTCTGCTCCAACCTCATCTAGCCTGACATTTGACGGTTGGCAGATACATCATCTGAAGGAACGGGGCCAAATCTTTTATTTGAATCAGCACATAGAAATTGCCTCAATCTAATGCCCATAACAAATTTGTTTGCATTTTCTATTTCTTAGATTATGTGAAAATGTTGATTAAAATCAACTGGAAATTTGGGTAAGTTATTAGATTCCTTCTTTAGTTGAACTTTCTTACAGGTGTAAACTACAACAGTACATTTTTTTAGTTGAAAAAAAAGTACCTTGTTGGAAAAATTAGACTTTGAGACTTGTTACCTTATTTGTGCTTTTGTCTTATGAACAATCCATAAATGTAATATTTTTGGCATGTGTTTAGTATTGGAGATAATTGACTTTTTGTATTGAGAGTGGAGACTAACAATTTGTGGTCAAATAATATAGTATTATGCATTTGGGCCATATCATATCCATTTTAGCATGAGAGGAGGCTGGCCAGGAACGGTAGCCCACTCCTGTAATCCCAACACTTTGGGAGGCCAAGGCGGGCAGATCAGGGGGTCAGGAGTTCAAGACCAGCTTGGCCAAAATAGTGAAATTCCATCTCTACTAAAAATACAAAAAATCAGCCTAATGTGATGGCAGGTTCCTGTAATCCCAGCTACTCAGGAGGCTGAGGCAGGAGAATCGCTTGACCGGCAGAGGTTACAGTGAGCCAAGATTGTGCCATTGCACTCCAGCCTGGGTGACAGTGGAAGACTCCGTCTTAAAAAAAAAAAAAGAATGAGAGGAGGCTGTTGCCAAGAAGAAACAAACAAACAAACAAAAAAAACCCAGAAGTAAGCTTTCTAAATGTATAAATATAAGTGCTCCTATAAAATTTTGATTCATTTATTCAACAAAAGTTTATTTAGCATACATACCCTGTTTAGTGTTGTGGATACAACAGGGATTGAAGAGTCAGTCCTTCTCCCAAGAGACTTATAGTAAAATAGGAACAGTGGAGGCTACCTTCCATTTTATTTCTCTGTAACAGTAAAGAAAATTTCAAAAGTAAATTTCTAAAAATATAGAATTTATATTATCATACAAATAATTTAATATCTAGAGATAAATCTAATACCTACAAGACATTTTACCAAAAACGACATGTTATTATTGAGATAAATTTAAAAATATTTAAGTAATAGGATAGATATATAATATATTCACAGATTAAACACAGTATTTTTAAGATAACTTCTTCCTACATTTATCTATAGATTCATTACATTCTTAATCAAAATCTCTTCATTTACCTTGATTGTTAGTCAATTCACTCTTGGATATATACTCCAGAAACACCTGTATACAGATAATAAGGGAAGGAGTGTGAAGTTGCTTATCACAGCAGTATTTGTGGTAGTAAGAATTTGAAAGTAACCTAGGTGCTCATTACAAAAATTAAAAGTGAAAACAGATGGATAAATTATTTAGAACGAAGTACATAATTTTAAGATAATAAATTAGTAATATATTCAATGACACGGATAAATCTTAAAATGTTAGTGAGAAAAGTAAAAAAACCAAAATGAATGCCATAGAATAAACTCATAGCACAATACATTTTTTGTGCATTTAAAGAATATACACACAGACACCATATATTTCTCAAAATTTCAAACGTTTAAAAGATATATGTGAGTAAATGCCTGTTTTAACAATAGGAATAGAGATTTTCTCAGATATGTAGATGAAAATGAATTGAAATAGAGAACAGCTTTGCAAACATTAAGGATAGCCATGTACCATGAATAAAAGTGTATCTTCTATTCATGGCACATTAAGTTCTCTTCAACTCTGTTCATCAGAAAATATATACATAAATATAATATAAATTATTGAAAAACAGAAGGAGTCATCAGTTAGGTCTACTATTCTTCTAAACCTGACAAATCTTAAAGAAAAAAGATGTTTTTTGAATTTGGCATTATAGAGTTATGTAATGATCTCAACAAGAACATTTTCAGTAAAGTGGGAAGGATACCACAACTCAAGTTGTAGGTGCCCTCTGGCCCCCCAAATTCACATCTGTCCCATGTGCAGAATACATTCACACCATCCCAACATCCCCAATCTCTCAACCCATTACAGCGTCAGCTCCAAGTCCAAAATTTCATCTAAATACCATCAGTTTTAGAAGTTTCATATCTTGTATTTTAAAGCCATCTAAGTCAGGTATGGGTGAGACTTAGGGTATAATCCACCCTGGAACAAAGTCATTCTTCATTTGTGAATCTGTGAAACCAAAAACACATGTTATCTTCTTCAAAAATGCTACAGTGGCATGGTGGCCATGATGGGGGCTGGGCACAGTGGCTCACGTCTGTAATCCCAGCACTTTGGGAGCCCAAGGCGGGTGAATCACGAGGTCAAGAGATCGAGACCATCCTGGCCAACATAGTGTCTCGAGACCATCCTGACCAACATAGTGAAACCCCGTCTCTACTAAAATACAAAAATTAGCTGGGCATGGTGGTGTGCGCCTGTAGTCCCAGCTTCTCAGGAGGCTGAGGAAGGAGGATTGCTTGAAACCGGGAGGCGGAGGTTGCAGTGAGCCGGGATTGCACCACTGCACTCCAGCCGGGCGCCTGGCAACAGAGCAAAACTCTGTCTAAAAAAAAAATTCCATGGTGGAACAAACATTGAATAGGCATTCCAATTCCAAAAGGAAGAAATTGGAAGGAAAAAGAGGTTACTGAGAAAGTTTGAAATCCAGCAAGGAATGTTCCAAGGTTTCAAGGCATGAGAATAATTCCTCTGTGGCTCAAGGCTCTACCCTTTTGGCTCACAGCAGCTCTGTCCTCTGCATCTGTCCCTGCTTGCCTCTTCCTCAGCCCCAATGGCTTCTGCTCTATTCATGTCAGACTCGGCCTCTGCACCGGCTACATCAGACCCACAAGCCCAGATGGCCTATGTTCACAGCAGTTCTGCCATTGGAATCATTCATTCATTCTTTTTTTTTTTTTTTTTCTGAAGGACAGCTTATGTTTGTAACCAATGAGCTCTGTTAGTTCACTCCTGCTTGTACGATCCCAGAAATTTGACAGCCTTCCTTTACTTCATCCCGACTCTGTCTCCTTCAGCTCAAACAGGCAGTACTTCTCCTGATGGAACATTCTTACAAACCTTATGGATCTCCTTTATATTTCACAGAGATATATGCCACTAAACAAGAGGGTCCTTCACAGATCTTTTCTGAATCACCTATCCTATTCCAGGAGTCTACTGAGATGACTGAGTGAATACAGGAATCACATATCCATTCTCTTCAGCAAATGTTTTCTAGCCACACCTTTAGCCATCTCTATAGAGCACACTTTTCAACAGTCAATAACTTAACTTTAGCATCTTTTGCCATCTGGACAGATCAAGAATATCCCAGATCATCCAGTGATGGTTCCTCTTCTTAACATTTATCCCTCAATTTCCTCCTTTCATCTTACATTTTGCTATAGGCAGTAAAGAGAAACCAGGCTTAATTTTTATTTTTGACACTGCTTGAGAGCTACTTGGCAAAATATTCAGTTCTGCTTACAGCTTCTGCATTCCACTCAGCAGCAGAGAGCAACTGATCTGCTTTCTTCCACTTAATTTTAAGGATCACCTTACCTCTAATTTCCAAATATGCTTTTCTCATTTCTAAGACCTCTCCAACAATGTCTTTCAATTCTATATTACTACCAACACTCTGGTCAAGGTGATCTAGGCTTTTTCTATCATATGCCTCAAAATTCTTCCAGCCTCTACCCATTAGCCAATTCCAAAGCACCTCCATACTTTCCAATATTTGTTACAGAAGCATGCTACTTTCTGGTACCAAAAGCTGTGTTACTTTCCCAGGGCTGCCACAAGAAATTACTACATACTTCATGGTTTAAAATAATATATATTTAATTTCTCACAATTCTGGAGACCAGAAGCCTGAAACCAAGGTGTTGACAGAGCCATGCTTCCTCTGAATACTATAGGGGACTTTCCTTCCTTGCCTTTTCCAGCTCCTGGTGGCTCTAGGAGTTCCTTGGCTTGGGGCTGCACAACTCCAATCTTTGCTTTCTTCTTTGCACGCCCTTCTCTCCTGCGTCCCTCATGTTCTTTAGACAAGTCATTAAACTCAGGCCCCACTCTAATCCATGAATATCTCATCTTAAATTTTTTTTATCTACAAAGTTGCTTTTTCCAAAAATTGTCACATTCACAGGAGCCGAGACATAAACATGTTTGTTTGCTTAATAAGCAGACAGGCCACGTTTTAAGCCATTACACATGTTTTTCAATTAAACATTTTTATTTTGGAAGTCACATTGAGGGCAAAGACTATGTTTCCTTTCAACTTTGTGTTGCTGTGTATTTTGCAGCATCTCCGCAGTCAATGAATACTTAATAATTATTGTAAGAATCAAAAGTATATTTTGAAACAATAATTAAGTTTTTTTAGAAGTTTGCTAAATGAGTTAAGCTAATTTTTTTAAGTTAGCCATTGTTTAATAGTATTTAAACTATGAGTATCAGTAGGACTTTTGTGTCAGTAGAATACCATGGTTTCATAGTATTTAAACTATGAGTCCAGATTCTGCTTACAAGATAGATAATTGTCCCGTTTAGCAAAATTCTAATTGTATGAGAAAGAAATGTCCCTGTGTATGAGGTTAAATATGTGAATATAATATTAAAACTTTGGCTCTAACTATTGGTAATCACAGGTAGATATTGCTTTACAAGCCTACATTGAAATTAGCTCAATTTACCACCATGGTCAATTACATAGCCAAATACATTCTTGATGGGACTTGTGTAATGGGCCATCATTCTTTCAAGAAAAAAATTGTTTCCTATTCCTGTGATTTGATAATAAGTAATAAACATGTAATATATCAATTTACAAAGTCAATTACATAATCAAGAAGAGTGCCAACAGCAATAACCAAAACACTCTGTACTGTATTTACTTTCATATTCTCCACCTTCCCTAAGGCACCATGCCTGGCATTTTTCCTACTTTCTCAATTTTCTTTGCATAATTTTCCACTTGGTGGACTGCCATCGTCAACAGTTAACACTCTTCAACTTCTGCAGCTTGGTAAGAGCAGTTGAAGAGATGAGAACTGTGTTTAATTAAATCCTGGTTGTCAAATGTAAATGCAAAAGTGCTCAATTATTCAACATTGCTGGTGAAGAAAGTCAGAAAAAAAGGCTCCAGAAAAAGTTTGGTATATCATGATCTTTCAGAAACAATCCTGAAAAGTATCAATTTTCTCTTTACTTCCTTTAAATGAAGGAAAAAAAATAGATTTTTAAAGGAAAACAGATGAACACATACATAACCCGTAAAATACCTCGCTGAATAATTCTAGCTGCTGAGAAAGATACATATAGAAATAGATTATGTTGTCTTATAATTATGTGTAGGCTGTTTCATGAAAACATCTACAGGCTTTGCGATTCATGTGTATTTAAGGGCATGTTTAAGTAAAAGTAAAGAAGAAAGGACGATAGTATTTGGGGATAAGAAACAATTCTACTTCAAAGTTTGACTTTATGTTTCTTTCAAAACTTTAGTTTTTAGGGCATCATTTAAATATTATAGATTTAAAAGTGCTGGGATTAATTAGTTCAATAAATTTAATGTAATTTTAGTCACTATACTAACTCCTAAGGTATTTTTGAGCAAATATGAATCAAACCTCTCTCTAAAAGAATACCTACCAAGTTATTTTTTAAATGTAAGCATGGATATATTAGGCATCTACCATAGACTTACAGACCTATTCCTTAAATATGCATGTAAATATAAATGAGATAAAGTTCTTTGGGTAAATGTCCACATTTTTACACCACATTGTATATGAACTCTTTGTTTCTTTAATTGATTAGTTTTTATTGCAATATTGATGATAACATTTGGATAAGGTGGCATGTTGTTTTAACATAGAATAGCTAAACAGAAATAGATTAAATTTTATATAGATGTGGTTATCCCCAGATGTGAATATAGGAAAAACTTAGTTTTGTCTCTGGGTATTTGTTCGCCATATAAATCTACTAGCACATTCTTATCTGTTATGTAAATAAGATGTGGAATTCCAAGAGTGTATCAGTGTTCTGCAGCAGATGGTACACTGAGATTTACCACACCATTACATTTAATGGGTTTGAATTCATTTGGATTTCTTGATGTTCTCTCTGTCCTTCTCATAGTAGCAATGTTGCCAATGTTCCTGATTATATATGATTTGAGAGAGTGCTTAAAGAAGAAAAACTCCTTTATCTTAGAAATATGAGTGTTTTATGTCAAAGTTTAAAGTGTATATGTATTGCATTTCAGAGGATTTATATGCCCTGTGAGGAAAGGATAGTTAATGAATATTCAACAAAATACTAGCAGTCATTACACTCAAAGATATTTTATAAAATGGGAATACCTAATTAACTATTGTAGTGCTAGCAGGGAGTGTTCATTTGAAAAACAAAAGGAAATGTTCAGCCTAGTTCATCATGGATGAAGTTTTTAAAAAACTTTAATGTAAGAATACAAAGACTCAAGAAGGTACACATCTTAGTCATAACAAAGCAAGATATTCATGACTATTTCAGTTAATAAAAATGTATATAGTATTTAGCTTACTAATTATTCAAGAATAATGAATAATATCCCTAAATGAGTTGGATCTATGAAGGGTCAGACCTCAGCGATAATTGAAAATGACAACATGAGCCATATGAGCATCTTTGTTTCTGAACTTGCACTATTTAGAAGTAGAGTGAGTGCTGGTGTAGCATTAATCAGTTAGTTACATGAATTACTGTGGCTAAACATAAACTGGAAGAAGAATAAGAAATCCAAAGTGGTGATTATAACCTATATTTTAAAATCAGTTTGTCTCAAAGGGTAGCCAACAAAACACAAGCATCAAAATTACTTCTAAAATGTTGTTAAAAATAGAGATGCATGGGACTTATCCCAGTTTCACTAAATCCAAAATCTATGGGGCTAAAACCTAGATATCAAAACATTAAAAAAAAACTCTGTAATGATTTTTATTACACGCATCCTGATATTTATATATGTGGCAGGCCAAAATTCAAGTTCCGTATCTAAAGCAGACTTCCTGAGTTTTAATTGGGCTTCTTTACTTACTAGTTCTGTGACCCTGGGCTCATTACTTATCCTTTCAATATCTGAGTTCTCTCAACTCTAAATGAGACTAACATACCTACATCACAAGATAATTATGAAGATTGAGTTAATATTTATAAAGAAATTCATACCTAGGACATGTAAACACTGATAAAATAAGAGTAAAAAAAGTGTCTCCTTAACATAGGAAATGAAAGATCTCTACAAAGAAAACTACAAAGCACTGAGAAAGATGACACAAAGGGTAAAACATCATATGCCTATTAATTGGAAACATCAATATCATTAAAATGGCCATCCTACCCAAAGCAATTTATAGATTCTATTCACTTTCTATCAAATTACCATCATTTTTCACAGAATTAGAGAAAAATTATCCAAAACTTCATATGAAACCAACAACGAATTGGAATAGCCAAAGCAATCCTAAGCAAAAAGAACAAAGCTGGAGAAATCACATTACCTGACTTTGAATTGTACTACAAGGCTATAGTAACCCAAAGAGTATGATACTGGTAGAAAAACAGACACATAGAGCAATAGGAAAGAGTAAAAAACCCAAAAATAAAGCCACATGCCTACAACAAACAGAGTCAACAAAAATTCAGCAAAGTCAACAGAAACAAAGTGGGAAAAGGACACCCTATTTAATAAATAGTGCTAAAAAAACTGGATAGCCGTATGCAGAAGAATGAGACTAGACTCCTGTCTCTCACCATAAGACTCAAGATGGATTAAAGACATAAATGTAAGAAATAAAGCCATAAAAATCCTAGTAAGAAAGTAGGAAAAAGTTTTCTGAACATTGGCCAAAGCAAAGAATTTATGACTAAGACCTCAAAAGTAAATGCAACAAAAACAAAAATATATGAATAGGTCTTAATTTAACTGAAAACACTGGCACACAGAAAAAGAAATACTCAACAGAGTAACCAGAAAATCTATAGAATAGGAGAATATATTTGCAAATTATGTATCTGACAAAGGATTAATATCCAGAATCTACAAGGAATTCAAACAGAACACGAAAAAAAAAAACCCATTAAAAGTGGGCAAAGGAGAGACATTTATCAAAAGAAGGCATATAAAAGGCCAACAAACATATGAATAAATCCTCAATATTGCTAATCATCAGAGAAATGCACATTGAAACCACAATGAACTACCATCTCATATCAGTCAAAATGGCCATTATTAAAAAGTCAAAAACCAACAGATGTTGGCAAAAATGTGGGGAAAATGGAATACTTTTATACTGTTGGTGGGCATGTAAATTGTACAACCTTTATGGAAACCAGTATGGAGATTTCTCAAAGAACTAAACATAGACCTGCCATTTGATCCAGCAATTCCACTACCATGAATCTACCCAAAGGAAAAGAAATCACCATATTAAAAAGACATCCACACTTGTATGTTTATTGCAGCACTATTCATAAAAGCAAAGTCGTAGAATCAACCTGTTTCCATCAATAAATGATTGGAGAAAGTAAACATGGTAATACACACCTTAAAATACCATTCATGCATAAAAAAGTATGAAATAATATCTTTAAAATATATATATATATATGTTTTTTATTGTACTTTACATTCTGGGGTACATGTGCAGATCATGCAGAATTGTTGCATAGGGACATACATGGCAATGTGGTTTGCTGCCTCCATCCCCCTGTCACCTATATCTGACATTTCTCCCCATGTTATCCCTCCCCAACCTCCCTACGCCCTGCTGTCCCTCACCTAGTCCCCCCCAACTGACCCCAGGTGTACTACTCCCCACCCTGTGTCCATGTGTTCTCATTGTTCAATACCTACCTACCAGTGAGAACATGCAGTGTTTGATTTTCTGTTATTGAGTCAGTTTGCTGAGAATGATGGTTTCCAGATTTATCTATGTCCCTGCAAAGGACACAAACTTGTCGTTTTTTATGGCTGCATAGTATTCTATGGTGCATATGTGCCACATTTTTCTGTTCCAGTCTATCATTGATGGGCATTTGGGTTGGTTCCAGGTCTTTGCTATTATAAACAGTGTTGCCATGAACATACGTGTGCATGTGTCATTATAACAGAATGGCTTATAATCCTTTGGATATACACCCAGTTAATGGGATTGCTAAGTCAAATGGAATTTCTATTTCTAGGACCTTGAGGAATTGCCACGCTGTCTTCCACAATGGTTGAACTAGTTTACACTCCCACCAACAGTGTAAAAGTGTTCCTATTTCTCCACATCCTCTCCAGCATCTGTTGTCTCCAGATTTTTTAATGATCACCATTCTAACTGGCGTGAGATGCTATCTCAATGTGGTTTTGATCTTCATTTCTCTAATGACCAGTGATGATGACCATTTTTTCATGTTTGTTGGCCTCATATATGTCTTCTTTTGAAAAGTGTCTGTTCATGTCCTTCACCCACTTTTGAATGGATTTGTTTGTTTTTATCTTGTAAATCTGTTTAGTTCTTTGTAGGTTCTGGATACCCATCTACCCTTTGTCAGATGGGTAGACTGCAAAAATTTTTTCCCATTCTGTTGGTTGCCAGTTCACTCTAGTAATTTTGTCTTTTGCTGTGCAGAAGCTCTGGAGTTTAATTAGATCCCATTTGTCTACTTTGGCTTTTGTTGCCAATGCTTTTAGTGTTTTAGTCATGAAGTCCTTGCCTATGCCTATGGCCTGAATGGTTTTGCCTAGGTTTTCTTCTAGGGTTTTTATAGTGTTAGGTTGTATGTTTAAGTCTTTAATACATCTGGAGTTAATTTTAGTGTTAGGTGTCAGGAAGGGGTCCAGTTTCAGCTTTCTGCACATGGCTAGCCAGTTTTCCCAACACTGTTTATCAAACAGGAAATCCTTTTCCTATTGCTTGTTTTTGTCAGGTTTGTCAGAGATCAGATGGTTGTATATGTGTGGCGTGGCCTCCGAGGCCTCTGTTCTGTTCCATTGGTCTATATCTCTGTTTTGGTACCAGTACCATGCTGTTTTCATTACTGTAGCCTTATAGTATAGTTTGAAGTCAGGTAGCATGATAACTCTAGCTTTGTTCTTTTTGCTTAGGATTGACTTGGCTATGTGGTCTCTCTTTTGGTTCCATATGAAGTTTAAGGTGCTTTTTCCAGTTCTGTGAAGAGAGTCATAGGTAGCTTGATGAGGATGGTGTTGAATCTGTAAATTACTTTGGGCAGTATGGCCATTTTCACAATGTTGATTCTTCCTAACCACGAACATGGAATGTTTTTCCATCTGCTTGTGTCCTCTTATTTCACTGAGCAGTGGTTTGTAGTTCTCCTTGAAGAGGTCCTTTACATCCTTTGTTAGTTGTATTCCTAGATATTTTATTCTCTTTGTAACAATTGTGAATGGGAGTTTGCTCTTGATTTGGTTCTTTTAGTCTGTTGTTGGTGTATAGGAATGCCTGTGATTTCTGCACATTGATTTTGTATCCTGAGACTTTGCTGAAGTTGTTTATCAGTTTAAGGAGATTTTGGGCTGAGATGATGGGGTCTTCTAAATATACAATCATGTCATCTGTAAATAGAGACAATTTGACTTCCTCCTTTCCTGATTGAATACCCTTTATTTCTTTTTCTTGCCTGATCGCTCTGGCTAGAACTTCCAATACTATATTGAATAGGAGTGGTGAGAGAAGGCATCCATGTTTACAGCCAGATTTCAAAGGGAATGCTTCCAGTTTTTGCCCATTCAGTATGACATTGGTTGTGGGTTTGTTGTAAATAGCTTTTATTATTTTGAGATATATTCCATCTATACCTAGTTTATTGAGAGTTTTTAGCATAAAGGCTGTTGAATTTTGTTGAAGGCCTTCTCTGCATCCATTGAGATGATCATGTGGTCTTTGTCTTTGGTTCTGCTTATGTGGTGGATTATGTGTATAGACTTGCATATGTTGAACCAGCCTTGCATCCCTGGAATGAAGCCTACTTGATCGTGGTGGATAAGCTTTTTGATGTGCTGTTGCAATGGTTTGCCAGTATTTTATTAAAGATTTTTGCATCTAAGTTCATCATGGATATTGGTCTGAAGTTTTCTTTTTTTGTTAAGTCTCTGCCAGGTTTTGGTATCAGGATGATGTTGGTCTCATAAAATGATATGGGAAGGATTCCCTCTTTTTATATTGTTTGGAATAGTTTCAGAAGGAGTAGTGTCAGCTCCTCTTTGTATGTCTGGTAGAATTTCGCTGTGAACCCATCTGGACCTGGACTTTTTTGGTTGGTAGGCTATTAATTGCTGTCTCAACTTCAGCCCCTGTTAGTGGTCTATTCAGGGTTTCAATTTCTTTCTGGTTTAGATTTGGGAGGGTGCAAGTGTCCAGGAATTTATCCACTTTCTCCAGATTTTCTTATTTATGTGCATAAAGTTGTTTCTAGTAATCTCTGATGGTAGTTTGTATTTCTGTGGAATTGGTGGTGATATCCCCTTTATCGTTTTTTATTGCATCTATTTGATTCTTCTCTCTTTTCTTTTTTATTAATCTGGCTAGTGGTCTGTCTATTTTGTTAATCTGAGTGAAATAACTCAGAAACAGAAAATAATAATACTGCATATTCTCACTTATAAGTGAGACACAGACAGAGGGTGCACGTCATCATAATGATGGCAAGAGTGGACAGTGAGGATTCTCAAAGGAAGAAGGATGGAAATAGGGTGAGGGTTGAAAAATTACATATTGAGTATAATTTTTACTATTTGGGTGATGGGTACACTAGAAGCCCAAATCTCACTATTACACAGTATATCTATGTAACAACCCAGACATCCACCCTTAAATGTATAATTTAAAAAAATTAAAAATAAAAAAAATACAAATGTCTATTGGAGCTGCAAGATCATAGTTAACCATACCATATTTTGTATTAAGCAAGCAAACAAAAACACCTTAGAAATTATCCAAACCCTGAATGTAACATAAACTATTTTTCCCAATTTGAAAATAATAGAAACCAAAGTGTGTTCTAGATTGTTTTAGATTTATTATAATTTTATAATAAATATTCTAAAAATATTATTCGACTCAGCTTCCAGTCATACTCTGAATAAACATCCTTTCAAACTTTTTCAGTCATGAAATATATCAACTTTGGTGACATACACATTCTCATGAATGGTTAACATGATTTTCACAGAAATAGATGAGATTTAACTCTCTTGGTGCTATATGTGCCATGTTACTTTCAGCAAATCATTTCAATAATATAGCATGACAGTCACCTTACAGTGACACTGCAGACACGGTATTCCAGGCACTTTATTTTCAGTTCATTTGTGGGATATTTGACTCATTTGGTAGTAGCACTGAAGTCACATCCATTTATAGGCACTGCAGTGGCATCCACACAACATCTTATGATTGCACTACAAATAGCCTGCCATTGCCATGTGTTTATCAATTTTCAGTTCTTAGAAGGCTTTTCAATTATTATCTGTAAACTTGTTAAATTTACAGTTACTTATCAATATTTATAGCAAAAAAAGATGAGTGCTAAAGGTGGGAGAACATAATTATATTTTATTTGACTAATAGCTGGCTTTTTACCTTATGACAATTAATTCCAAAAAATAAATCCCAATTTTAATACATCACGATGTCATCATTTTACCCATTCTAATGTCAAAATCTTAAATTTTACATATATATCATCAGAATCAGTTGATAAGTTCTTCTATATTGAAGGCAATATTTCTGGGAAGTCCATAATTGTACTTGCAGCATTATTCACACAAGCTTCCAGTAAGTCTAATTACTTCTTCAAATTGGCCTGAAAAGCATTTAGACAGTAGGGCTTTCCGTTGGCCCAGAAGTCATTTGATCTCTTTATGACTTCCCTAAGCTAGCAGCAGCCATTTCAGATTGGCTCTGACTGTGAAACAGGCAATGGTGCATCTGTTTTTTGGTTTGTTTTTTAATGGAAAAAACACTTTCTAAGAAGGCAAACTTCATGTCTTTACTTATGCAAGAGTTATGTGTAACCCTTTTAAGTTATGTAAATGGATGTACATCTGGAAAAAAATAAGATTCATCTGAATCTAATTCTGAAACTAGAAGAATATATTCAGGTCAATTTTATTACTTTTTTATTTTAGTATATATGTGTATGTGTGTGTGTAAAATAAAAATACTACCACTTTGGTTCAGGCTGACACTAGTATTTTCAATATAAAATTTAACAATAATTTGGAAAGTGTTCAAATCTTACATTTTAAGTAGTAATAAATAAAACTGAAATCCATTCTTTGTGACATGATCTTTGCCTTCTTGGAGCTTACAAAATATAGCCACCCAGTTTTTAAAAATTAGCATATTAATACTTTAATAAAAATATAAATGCAAATACTTTTGCATTGCAGTTACTCGGCAAAGCCTTCAAAACATAATTTACTACATACTTTAATCTAAGGCAAACTTAAGAGTAACATACTCTTATAAAATCCAAGTCATTTACAAAAAATGTTTTAATACATTTTTAAATGTATTAAATCTTTTCCCAATGTCACCATTTTAGAAAATGTTAATTTATAATAAAATTTGTTATAAATAAAGAGGGATTTATTAGCAACTGTAAAATCTATTGTAATTGAGATCTGATGTAATAATTTGGATAACTTCAAATGTAGACACTAAGGCTACATATTATTTTCTATTTCTGAGTTATTTCACTCAGATCAACAAAATAGACAGACCACTAGCCAGATTAATAAAAAAGAAAAGAGAGAAGAATCAAATAGATGCAATAAAAAACAATAAAGGGGAGATCACCACCAATTCCACAGAAATACAAGTATTTTGAGGTGGTCACTGAACCAACTACCAATAATAAATCAATTTAAATACTACATATAATTTTTTTCCTTATCTATAAGATTCACCGTATTTTAAAAATTAGAAAATACAGAAAATGTTAGATCATTTATTTTAACATTACATGGAATTTGGAATCAATGCTGGATTTATGTCATAGCATTTGAAGTACCAGTAGATACTTAACTATTTATGACTCAGCTACTATATGCATATGTATGTGTGTATATACAATAATATACAAAAGTGTTTAATTTCAAAGTCTGATGTTTTAAATGTTTTAAAGTTTTAAAGAGACCTTAAAATATCTTATATAATGACAATAATAACTCAGTGAAAATCAACACAAATTATGTTAAGAAATTCATGCTTTTCTCTGATATTTACAACTTAGAAATGAAAATATTTAATTTAATATCTGACAGAAGCATCATGCACATAACCTTCTATATTCCTGACCACCACCTTTGACTTCTGTATATTCTCTATACTTCACATCGAATCAACTTCCAAATCATGTAAATATCATCTGATTTATTTAACAAATAGTTATTGAACAACCACGATATTCCAGGCACTCTGTAGATGCTAAGGCTACAACAATAAAAACCCAAAAGTTATGACTTCTACCTTCATGGGACATATAGAGGGCACAGGCATCAAAGCAGAAAAATATATAAATCTAATTACAACCTGTGTTATATGCTACTAAGAAAGTTATAATAATCTATAGTGAGGGGAACTTAACTGAGAAATTCAAATTGTTGTTCATAAAGAAACATTATTTCTGCCCATCTGAGGAATGATTCATTTATTGAATCAGGAGCAGGGAGGTGACTCACTCCAGGGCCCAAATCCCTGAGGATAAGAGAGGGAAAAGTCAATGCTGTTTAGCACAGGGAGTGAAGAGGAGAATAGTATGTGATGAGGAAGAAGTTAAGCAATAAGAACCTTATAAAGTGGGAGGTTTTTTAAGAGCACTCTAGCTGCTGTGTGCAGAATAAATTAGTGGGAGACAAAAGTGTACACAATGAGAACAATGAAGACACCACTGCTACAGTCCAGGCAGAAGGTGACAATAACTTGGAGTAAGATAGTGAGGGCAGTGGAAATGGAGAAGAGGGTAAAACTGAGAGATACTTAAAAGCAAGAATCAAAATTACTTGGTAGAGTTGGATGTAGGAAATGAGGAAAAAAGAGATAGGAAGGATGATGTCTAGATATCTGGCATGCATAATTAGATGGGTAGTGCTACCATTAAGATATAGCAATATAGGTAGGACTCAGAAAAGGAAGGAGAAAATCTATTCCAGTTATGAGTAAACTGAGCTTAAAGTTCTTTTGAGACATATAAGTAAAAATGTCAAGGAAACATGCATACAGACATAAAGATTGTAAGTAAAATATGGGCTTAATTTTTAATACCAATAATTCAAAGATAGTAAGTGAAATCATAAATTTGAGTGATAATCACTACGAGTACCTTAATAGATGGAAAACAAGGGTTTTTCAAAGTCATTTGTTGTGAGTATGGGAAAAGAAATAAGTAAATCAGACACATAATAGTTTCCAGAGAGTATTAAATAGAATCATCTGAAAAGTATTGATCTATAAGAAACGTGAGTTAGGATGCCAATATGACAATAACGGACAGGTAAATCCTGATCTTCTCTTTCTGTGTTTACCCCAGAGAAAGGAAGATGTATCAAAAAGTTAAGAGAAACAAAAAAAATACTAAGAGTTTTGCTCAATATAATATTTAAGATTTGAAAACATGTCCTTTAATGTTAGCTACTTATTGCCCCTTATTCTTAATCCCAAATCCTGTCTCTGCATGAATTTGGAGAGCAACTCTATGGCAAGTGAATTTGGCACCTCAGTGGTTAAGGAATTGAAGAACTAATGTTTAACTGTCTTAAACTGTCCTTCCTATGTTGTAAGGATGACTCAGAGGTTCTCACAGTCTCCTTGGGATTAGGTTCACAATATGAAGTTGGAGCTTTCCAAGGGCACTGGGGAGGCTGAGGAGTGGACATCTTGTCGGGGTCTAGATGAAAGTTGGGGTGAAGCATTAGAAAGGCCTTTTTCTCCTATGCATGCTGAGAGAAAGTCAGGTAACCTGAAGATGCAGACCAGGCTCTGACCAAGCCTGCAGGGTCCAGATCACATGCTACACAGAAGCCAAAATTAGTAACCAGGTGAGCACTAATTTGGCAGTCCAGCTGAACACATACTAGTAAGGAGAAGGCTAAAGCAGTCAGAAAAGACTGCAGTGATTAACAGTAACACCAGTGAAAACTTTTTTTCAGTAGTACGAAGTCCCTCTCATACATCAGATACCATCTTGGATAAGAAAAGGAAGAAAGTGAAATGAGAAAATTGAAGAATTGAGCATTTTGCTTAAGTGATCCTTTTTATTATTGCATTAAACTAAGACTACTTGATTTCCTTCTTTAATTTTTTCATTTTTGTGAGTACATAATAGTTGTATTTTTTCCCTATCCTGAGGTTCAAGAGGCTCAAGAGGAAGGTCAAGTAACTTAAACACATAATAAATAAGTTACTTTTTAAAATACATCTGAGGATAATGTAAATAAATTTAAGCCTTCATATAAAGTTCTTAAAACCTCTAATTTGCTTATAAAAAGCTTGAACCATTTTTAGTCCTTTTGATACCAGTGCTCATTTCATCATCATTCTTCATTTTCAGTATTTTTGTTATGAAATTTTATTAAGTTCAGTTTGAGCACTGAAACCATAGAACAGTATCACAAATTATATGGTATCATGTATTCCATAAGATGTGATATCGTTAGATAAGAAGTGCAGTGCCTAAACAAATTTATGTAATATGTTATTTTCATTTATTTAAGCATTTTAATCTGGATTTAAATGGACAAATTTAAGAAAGAGTTCAAAACAATGTAAAAATTTCAAAAAATATTGATGAAAACATTGTTAATGTTTTTAGTCTTTATTAGTTTGAGATAAAAATATGAGTTTTAGATTTGTAACATCAGTAATTTGTAAAAATTCTTGTGTATCTACATATCATTTACCTACACACAAAACTTAAAGCTATAGATAAAAGAAAGACACTTTATATAATCTTCAGAGTATGCAATTTTTATTCTGAGCACTATAGGCTTGATTTAGTCCATTTCATACACTATGATTTCAGAATAATATTCAAATATATTTATTCATTAACTACTCTATATTATTAAACAGCTATATTTATCAACACAGAGGTTGGGATAAGAACCAAATATAGTCATTTTTAATAAAGTAGTCCGAAGCATCACCATATTTTACGTTGTAATTAGGTGCTACTGTGGATTTGAATTTTTTTAAAAGCTCAAAAATAAAGCCTTTTTGAAGCTAATTAACTTCAGTAGTTTCCTAGAGACAAGATGTCTTATTCCTTTTGTTCAGCAGGTGTGTGCATGTCTTAGGCAAGAATAAGACAATTTAGCTGAGGTTGTATTTGATTAGATTGATTAAATATGCATTTTACTCTGTAAAGACAAGTTTTACGTATATTAGTTGGATATCTATTTCTAAAATCTTTGAGCTTTTCTTTATTTCATGCTGTCTGCTCATGTCTGCCATGGTTTTGAAAAAGGAAACAAGCTGTTCTCCTGAAAATGTTAATATATTTCCAAAATGTGTTCTCTACCTCATCTACGATATTTTGCACCAATAGAGTCAACTCATTGCCCATTTCACTATGAATAGAAAATAAATTTCTATGTTCAATTTTTGACTGAAAAATACCGAT
This sequence comes from Cacajao melanocephalus, assembly GCA_963573385.1. NCBI lineage: Eukaryota > Metazoa > Chordata > Mammalia > Primates > Pitheciidae > Cacajao > Cacajao melanocephalus. The sequence continues at coordinate 49,201 of CAUYLG010078883.1, read as the reverse complement.
GTGAAGACTATATATTTGCATTTGTTTTTAAATTAGGAAAAGAGTAAATTCTTTTGAAGTAATAATTGCAGGTTATACTCAGAGCTAAGCATTGTTTTAAGAGCTTCAAATACAGTAATTCATTTAATAGTCACAGAAACCCTACAAGACAGTTATTATTAACTACATTTTATAGCTAAGGAAATGTGGACACAAAGAGGCTGAGTTGCTTGGTCAAAGTACATAATTATAAAAGAGTCAAACTGAGATTCTTAACTCATGCATTTAACCACTAATCCATGTAGTCTCAGTTTGTGTTCTATTACATTTAAGTACTTCCAGACACTCAGAAACCTCCCTCTATATTTTTACCTATGCCAACTCAGCTGCCAGTACTCATCATTTGCACCTCCTCAATATTTCTCTCATTTGTAGCTATGCTGTATTTCCTGTTCTAATTCACACTGTCATCTCAGTTTGCCTTTTTTTAAAAATAACATCTTTATTGTCTTCCAATCCCATTTATACACATACATCAGAATAACCATTCTAGCATTCCTTAATAATAGAAATATTTAACTAGGAATTGAAGAAAACTTCCTCAGCCTGGTAAATGACATCTATAAAAACAATAACTAGTATCATAATTAATGGTGAAAGATATGACTATGATGTTCTCTATTGCCATTTTTGTTCAATGCTTTACTAAAAATTTAGGCAGGACGATTAGGCAAAATGAAATAAAAGCTTTCCCTATTGGAAAAAAGGAAAGATAAATATCTCTATTTGCAGATGACATGATATTTACATAAAATCCTGAGAAAAGCACTAAAATATGATTAATAAATTAGTTCAGAAAGGTTTCAAGATACAAGATCAATACACAAAAACTGCATTTCTATATACTTTCAACAAATAATATAAACATGAAATTCGGACAATAATTCCATTGGTAATACTATCAAAAATATAAAATTCACAAGTTTTAACAAAAGAATTAATGAACCTATCATCTGGAAACAACACATATTGTGAATATGAAAAATAATGAAGTTTTACATTAAATTGGCAAATAATATGGTATGTTAATTATACCTCCATAAGATAGATAGATAACTTATTAAAAGTACTCCCTTCTCAGAATCCTTTAAGTGCTGTCTCTCTGCTCTACAGGTTAGAGACAAAATGCCTGTGCAAAAATTAAAAGGTCTTGTGATCTGGCCTGTACTATTTTGTTGGCTTCTCATTCCATTAATGACACATTACAACTAATTATGCCTACTGCTCATATTGTCCACGTATGTTCTCTTCATCCTGACTTCTCTACACAAGAGGTCCCTATCTGTCCATATTTTCATGTAAATCTTTTCTAACTTTTAGTCCTCATCCCCTATGCCAGCTCCTCTCAGAAATAAATGATTCTTTTCTGTTGTATCCAATCTCTTTCTTCTCTGAACCTTCATAAGATTATACCTCTGTACCTCTCTCATATCACTGTTCACTTTCTATTTTCTAGCATGGTTGAATCAACTTTATAAAAATTCCTTGAGGGTGGGATTTCTATCTAATTTATTTATTTTTTTCAGCTCTCACAAAACTAATAAAATAGCCTGCATGCAATTGGTACTCAATAAACACTTTGAATGCATTAATTATTTATTCAAGAAAGAGAATATGAATAAATGAAAATAGTAAGGAAATAATCCAACAAATGAAGGAATCTTACTTTTTCTCTTAGCTTTATAACAAAGCATCATGGATATATTCTGGATTCTTAGTTGCAAATAACAGAATCTGGTCTGATTAATTTAGACAAAAAAATTTTTTTAAAGTATATAATCTCACAGAATCTCTGAAAGGGCTAAAGAGCCCTAATTCTCTTTATCAGGAACAAAGACTAAGCATACTGCAGATACTGATGTAGGGAAAATGCCACTGGTTCCTACCAGCTGATCAGCACTCATGAGACGCAAGACAGGATCACAAAACTCTGTTAATGTCATCCTTGAACTGAACACAAGTTTTAGCTAGATTCTACAGAATTAATATGGTACCTTCCTAGCACCCACTTTGAATACCCCTCCTTTACGAATCTATTGCTTGTGGAAAGTCAAATATGTTTAGCAAGGCATGAAACAACTGTAGTCATTCATCAGTGGTCACAGAGTCACATTTAAGCATAACATTAAAGATGTCATAGACCTTATATTTATTATTCTGAATAAACATTACTCTCATGAAGATGAACTGGAGGTTGAAGGCCTGTAATTACCCACCAGCTAGGTACACTGTCATTAGCCGTAATGAAAATGTCTCTGAGTTTCCACGTAAGTGTACATTGCTCACCTTACAAGGTAATAATGAGAATTCAACTTCCATGTGTTTGTAGACTCCAACATTCACTCAACCAGACCAAGAGCATGCCAAGCTATTCTTGGGTTTCAATGCTGACTTCACAAACTGGTGGACTGAGAGAGATAACAACTGAAGTTAAAGATAACTGAAGTGAACATTAAGCAATATCACTTGTCAGTCATAAAATGAGGAGAAAAATAGTGTGACAAAGATAACCCTCAGTAGAAGGAACCAAAATATTTGATTTTAATATTATAAGTCTTAGAAAAAGTCCTGATATAGTTTTCTTTTTATGAGCATCTGATGTAATTTTATAGTTATTTACTGCAATAAAACAAGTTAGATGCTGAGTATAGCAGAGCAACTAAATAGGGAGAACCTAAGTCTCTGAAAACTTTGATGATTAGAGCCACCACCTCAGCTTACAATTGTATATGAAAGAAAAATAAACTTCTATTTCATTTAAAAATATAATTATATGTTAATGAAGGTCAACTCATTTATTCTATTGTTGCTACTATCCTTACTCCTATTGTAATGGCACTCTTTACTACAGAATCAAAGGAACCTATCAGACAGTTTATCAGAAAACCAGTAGATCAGCATCTTGCCACCCCCATCGCATATTTGTCAACTCAGGCCACAAACTCTCAAATGCTAGGATATTAAATAAATCTTGAAAATTGTAATTTAATACAATTTCTTCTGAACCATGCCTAGGTTTTGATTTTTGCTTTACTTCTCCATTGAGTAGCAAAAGAAAAAATAATATATCAATAATCATAATATAATGTTATATCTATATTGCTTATTCTAATAATTTAACTTTTAAATAATTTAAGAATATAAATATTCATACAAATATTAATTTTTAAAACATGGTTTAAGAACCATATGTATTTTATGATGCAGTTTTTGCTTGAAAATATACATTTGTATATTTGTACATAGTTGTATGAATGTGTCTATGTCTATTCACTGAAAGTTTACACAGCAACTTCTCAGTTGTGCCCTGAGGGAGAGCAATTAAAGATAATAAGTAAAGAAGTTTGGCTTTTTAAATTTATACTCATGTATGAATTGAACTTTCCAATGAGCATTTATAGTTTTTGTTATCTGTTTTCATAAAATTAGCTTTAACAATTGTATACAATTCCATCAAAAACAGCCATAAACTATTCAAAATGTAAGGACGTAACTACAACAAAATGCATTTTAATTATTTCAGTATGTTTTATCTTTTATTTTGTTAACATAAACTATGTGAAAAAAATAAACAACAAACAACAACAACAAAAACCCTCTATACAGAGCACCAAAGCAATAGTGAGTGAGTACCCAGCAGGAACTTCTCCATATTCAAGAGACTAAGAGTGAAAACATGGCCAGGCTGGCGCGGTGGCTCATACCTGCAATCCCAGCACTTTGGGAGGCCAAAGCAGGTGGATCATGAGTTCAGGAGATTGAGACCAGCCTGGCCAACATGGTGAAACCTCATCTCTACTAAAAATACAAAAATTAGCTGGGCATAGTGGTGCTCGCCTGTAGTCCTAGCTACTGGGGAGGCTGAGGCAGGAGAATCGCTTGAATCCGGGAGGTGGAGTGTAGAGAGGTGTCACCACTGCACTCCAGCCTGGCGAAAGAGTGAGACTCCATCTTAAAAAAAAAAAAAAAAAAAAAGAAGAGAAAAAAAAAAGAGTAAAAGCAGAAACAGGGCAGGTAATTGCCAAGGTCTACCGACAAATACAAAGTCAGAGTATATACAGGAACTGTTTTCCTCATTGTAAACAGTTCAGAATAGGGTGGGTGTGCAAAAAAAAAAAAAGACAATAAAGATGAAGGAAAAGGAAAAAGGAGGAGGAGGAGGAAAGAGAAGGGAAAAAGAGGAAGAAGAAGGAGGAGAAGAGAAAAAGAAAAAGAGGACGGGGAGGAGAAAAATATTAGGACTGAAGAAAAAATATAATCAGATTTGTATTAACCTCAATTATAATTATTTGTGAATAAAAAGATAAATCTAGAGTTTTTGTTGACCAATGCCTCTATTAAATATTTCATCAACCAATAGCAAACTTCTATAAAATGTGAAACTTTACTAATATAATAATATAATAAAGTAGAGCTTCAGTATATTCAGTAACTAACTTTTTAAAGAAAATCTTCCAAGTACCAAGTGTGTTTTGCTTATTCTCCAGTTATCTTTCAATGTTTTGCTGAAATTAAACAAATCATGAATAAAATTAGTAAAACCTCAAATACAAAACATATGTAATAAACAAAGAGCTAAAGAGTTAGTCTACAAATACTGTAGTTTGCATGTTCATTGAAGGCAGTAAATATGACTCATCTTGTCATTAAATTGACCATAGATTATTGTGAAAAAATTAATACTTGATGTGTTATTCACAAAATAAATACATTTATATATTTTGAAAGTAAATAAAGAACAACTTTTTTGTTTTAATCAGTATAGACTGAAAAAGAAAATAGAATTTAAGTGACTAGTGATATTTATAATCAAAACCTTAATATCTAGATATTGTCTTTTTGAACAAGGTTGTGGGAAGTGAATGTCTCTCCTGTAACAGAATAGGGTAAGTTTCTGCTTTGATACATTAACTTTTTTTCCATTTAAATTTCAGTTCTGTTAAATCATGCAGGGAACAAAGATAAAGTTGAGATTTAACTTAGGAGTAGAGGCGAGAAGAAAAAGCAAGGACAGAAAAACAACAGAGAAAACTCTAGAGAAACTTAAACATAAGAAGGCTAAATTACAACTGAGTGATTAAAATCATTAACCTCCAATGCAACCTGACCCACGTAAAATCTATTGTTTCAAGATTGAAACTATAAATCTAGAACACACATGAAGCAATGGTTAATTAAAAGAAAAAAAAAACACCCCAATAAATGAATAGTTTCTACAATACAACGAAATTACTTTCTAAATAGGTTACTGAGCTATAGTAGAAAAACAGAGGTTTAATTCTAAGTAAGGGACAATTAAATGAAAATTACAATGTTACAAAATTCTGTCTTACTTTATGTGAGTTTCTCTTTATGCATATTTCAGTTGAGTAATATAATTGATTTTTAAATAGCATAGTTTAAAAATTTTGTTTCTTAGAAGAAAAGGAAAAAGAGAAAAATGAGGAGGAACAAAAAGAAATAATGAAGAAGCAGTTATTGCTCAGTTATTTTTCTATTGGCTTTACCTGAAAAGAGAACTGCTTTGTTGTGACCCATTATAAGGTAACAATATCTAGCAGCAATTATCTTGTATTACAGTCCTAATATTCTTGGATAGACTAGCCAATCTTTATGCCATTTTAGTGCTCAGTTTTTAATAAAGATGTTCATAAATGTGTATGCATTTGCATGTCTTATACAGATGAGAAACAGAATATTTGATTGATTTATTAAGAGCATGTTCGGAAGGTTTGTACAATGAATAGATGTTTTACACAAAAGAAAATACAATGAAGGGCAGAAATATTACAAAATGAGCAATAATAAAATGGATAAAGCAATTAGGTAATAAAATCCTAGTTTGAAATATAGTCTAAGTTCTGAAGTTGTTTCTTTCATTTTTTAATATATGTTAGTCTTTTATTGAAGACTATGTTCTTAATCACCTAAAATTATCACAGGATTTGATAGTTCTTATATATCATCATTCTTTATTATGTTCTTCATAGTATTTTCAACAGTGTAAATAATTTAGGGACATCAAGAAATGTCCACCTCATGATGACTCCCAGTAGATCCACATATACTCATTCATCCCCCAATCTACTTTTTTATTACTTATATATTGAGCACCTACTGTTATTCAGGCACTATTTATTAATTGTTCTAGGCACAAAATGGTGAAAAAGATAAAGATAATCTTTGATTCTATGTATTTTCTATACTCTCAAGTAACAGATAATGAACTTTCATATTAATGAACAAAATGGTTTCAGATTCTTAAGTATTATGTGGGGAATAACCAATGTGCTGTGCTAGAAACAAGCTGCTGAAAGGAGTGGGAGGTTATTTTCAAACTGTTTCAACAAGAAGCTTAGGAAACTCCTCTTTGAGAAGTGACTTTCCAGCCTTGACCTAAAGGATGAGAAGAAACTGGAAGTGCAGAGTCAAAAAAAAAAAAATGAAAGAGATAAAAGATCCTGAAGGGATCTTTGATTCAATATGTGTTTTTAGGGTGCAATGAATTGGGGGTGAAGGACTGAGGTGAGTTTGGAAGATGGAGGAGGAAGGGAGGCCAGATCCTTCAAGTTGTGGTAGAAAATTTGTATTTTAATCTAAGTGAAAAGGAAACATTTTTGAAGAGTTTCAAGCAATTTTTTGACATAGACCAATTTAGGTCTACAGAAAAGTACGTATTGTAATGAAAAAAATGTTTGCAGAACAGTAAACCAACATATTATTTGCCCTAATTAAACACTAGTTTTTAGAAACCTGAGCTTGCATTATCAAGAACCTAGCCTATCAGACTCAAATTGTAGATATTTAACATTAACCAAAGTGCAGAGAAGGCCCACACACAAAAAAATAATAATTGGAGGGGAGTTTTGGGGAGACAGAGAGAAAAGGTAATAAGAATTTTTTATGGTCCAGTGAGCTCTGGGAAGAAAGACACCAAGGTGAAGAAAAAAGCAAGGAGTGAAACAGGAAGCCTAGCTTTCAGTTGCTCTTCTGAAATCCCAGAGTCAGAGGTGTGGAGTTAATTGAAGGGAAAGGTTTCTGCCCACTTCTGTTTTGATCTTTGAAAAGACAGCTTCACTATGTGGTGTTTGTGGCAACATAGGTCAGCCATGGCACAGAAAATATAGAATGAAGATATGGCATTGTTAAGCAGAGAAAGAATGCTGAGAAAAGGTTCAGAGCTGCCCTTGTGTAGGTGGACAAGGCTGGGACTCCGAAGTGCCCACATGTCCCCTTGAAGAGATGGAAGAGAACTGAGCCCAGAGCTGGGAGGCATTCCTGGGACTACCCTGAGAAGAGACAAGGTGGTCACAGTGCTGAAGCCACAGAATAAATAGCCTAGTTGGGCAGCTAATGGGGGGTGGTTTTGAAAATAAAAAAAGAGCACAACCAACTCCTGAACTATCCATTAGAACAAGTCAAAAATGTATGCCATAGCTCAGAACACAGCATAAAAATCTCAGGAATGAACCAGACATCCATCTGGGTGCAGTGGCTCACACTTGTAATCCCAGCACTTTGGGAGGCCGAGGCGGGCAGATCAACTGAGGTTACGAGTTTAAGACCAGCCCGGCCAACATGGTGAAACACTGTCCCTACTGAAAATGCAAAAAATTGCCAGCTATAGTGGCAGATGCAAAAATCAGCTGGGTATAGTGGCGGATGCCTGAAATCCCAGCTACTCAGGAGGCAGAGGCAGGGGAATCACTTTAACCCAGGAGGTGGAGGTTGCAGTGAGCCCACATTGCGCCACTGCACTCCAGCCTGGGCAACAGAGTGAGACTTCGTCTCCATAAATAAATAAAATTAAAATAAATACATAAATAAATAAACAAACAAACCAGACATCCTGCAGCAAAGATCTGGGAGGAACCAGGGGCCCAAAGGACTCCCCAGCAGTCCCCCATCTCTTCTCCACTTCTGTAAGGGCAAGTGGTCCCCTTGTGTCCCCTACGTACATTCTCATTTGCCATTTTGGGACTTATAAGTGGCAATCTATTAAACAAATCCCTTCCTTGAAAAAAAAAAAAAACAGAGTGTAAGATACTATTAATTAGCCAGTTAAAATTTCCACCATAAATTCCTTCTCTGTTTGTCAGGGTCAGGGCTTGTGAGGAAGATTAGATTTGTAAGAGACAACCAAGAACCTTCAATTACTTGTACATCAGAGTTGTTCTAAGTATAAATTTGTAGCACTAGTACAACACTTAGTCTTAATTTAATTCCATCTATTTCAGTTCATTGACTTTTCATATGCAATTAGTACACATTTAAAAATACATGTTTAAGATATGGGTACTGCTGTTAATGAAGTGATCTGAAATGAAAAGTGTTCTGAACCAGAGTAAGAAATCATATGTTCTGTGGCTGATGCTGTCACTGCTGCCAACTGGCCCTGTAACCTAGGGCAAGTCATTTAATTTCTCTGGGCATTAATTTTCTCCGGAAAATGAGGAGACTGGACTAAATCATTGCTAAGGTCAATCTTGATTTCTGATGTCTGTCATGTGAGTGCTAAAATAAGGCCTGCTGAGATGATGGTGGTTAGATTTGCATTAATCAAGAAACAATGATAATAAGTGTAGAATCATTTAGTGAGTCCAGGGCATTTGCCTGGCACAAAGTAAGTCATTTTATGTAGGTTATTTCCTAATCATCTCAACAAACCCGCAAGGAAATAGAAGTTCAGAGAGGCTGTAATTTGTTCCATGTTACACAGCCGGTAAGAGGTATAGTCAGGCTTCTAATTCATATTTTCTCCGAAGTTTCTAAATTATATACAATAGTACTTATTGTACTTTCTACATTATCCATCTTTTTGCATTGTTTGAAGATACCAGCTTCCAGGCATTATTAAAATCCTATATGTCCATCAAGCTCCTTATTCTCTACGAAGCTATTTTTATAGCACTGAGGCAAAGCAAATTATGTCCTGAAACTCATGAAGAACTCACTTAGATCATCATTCAGCACTTTTTTCAAAGCTAACACATTTTTCTAATCTCCTCTATCTCCTGTGTACTCCCAACAAAACTATAAATGCTCTAAAGGAATGCCAAGAAATGCTTTGGAGGGATATGGCATCAACAGGGCTGAAACTCGAGTAAAGAGAGTAAGGTGGCTACAGTTAAAACCTCAGAAGATCTCACTCAGGATCACACCACTGTGTAAGAATCACCTCAGCCCATTCCTGGTCCTGTACAGCCCATAGCAGCCAGTGGAAAGCTACTTCCCCGGGATGATTTGAAGTTCAGCAACTTTAGTTCTCAGCTGTGATGTCTACTGGTTTGGCTGCCAGTGAGATCCTACATCGTGCCTGGAAAATCAACCTGGTGAAAATAAAACTGAAGTTCAGAAGGCAGAGTAGAGGCTAGCCAGAGTGGAAATGCCTTCCTTGGTAGTATATTTTTACAGTATAATGGGTCACCAAAGAGCTGAAACAAGAACTGAGAAGATGTGTTTTCATTCAGTCATTCCCTGGAGCCAAAACAGAACAAAACAAAAAACAGTAATACAATGTTGTAAATGGAAAAATGTTTTAAGCAACACCTGTAGATTGACCTATGTGTGTTAATGTTGTAACAAAATATCATACATTGGGTGATATAAAAAACAGAAATTTATTTTCTAATAATTCTGGAGGCTGGAAGTCCAAGTCAGGGTGTCATCAAGCTTGATCTCTTTTGAGACCCTGCCCTTGGCTTTCAGATAGTGGCCCACTCTGTGTGTTTACATGATCTTTTCTCTGTGCTCATGCATCCCTGGTTTATCTTTGAGTGTCAAAATGCCCTCTTCATAAAAGGACACCCGTCAGATTGGATTAAGGTCCAACTTAATTGCTTTAATTTAACTTAATCACCTTTTTAAAGGCATTATCTACAAATAAAGTCATATTCTGATGTAATGACATTAGGGCATTAATATGAATGAGTGGGGGCCTTGGGAATTCCCCCCATAATACCATGAATCTAGAGTATTGTAAGATGTCACATAGACAAATATAGTGGCTAGCAGAATACCATGCAAGTTAATAAATATTATTTATTTATTCATGCTTCAAGAGTCAACTCTGACAACATCTAGGTAAATGATATATTTTTGTTGAATCAATATGATTGATTGAATAAATTTATTTACTGTCTTGAGTGGTCACCATCACACTATGTGAATAACACAAGAGTTAGAGACTTAGCTGAGATACAAGTTAATAAATTACTCACATCATTCTTATTTAAAAGTTAGTATTTTAATTAAACAATTGAACTTAAGCAATGTTACAAGTTAAGCAGATAAATCTTATTTAACAAGATCTTTCTTTAGTACATATGTAGAATTGAATATTTTTCTTACTTTTTCTTCTTTACTAGCTTTAATCAGACCTGATTCATATACTTAAAAATGGAGGATTGGATATTTACTACCATGAAGTCCTAAACTGATACTAAATCACCTTTGTACTAATCCTCTGGTTTCAGATTATCATAAAGTAAAACATATTGTATTTAGTTCAGCTGTGAAAAGGTTTCTGCATTATGAGTACTTATTTTAAGTATTTATTGAAATCATTAGGATAATAATGGATAGTCTTCAATCTTTATTTATTCATTGTATTTTTAACATTACACATCTTCTCATCAGCCAGAATATCTGGGCTTTTCCCCTTTGCTCCTCTGCTCTAAGATCCCCTGATTCCCTTTTTAAACATAGCAATAAAAGGAAAAAAGAAAACTAATTTTGAAGATTTTTTTTACACATTACAACTTTTTTGTCTATATTCTGTTTAATCAGATGGTATTTTCCCACATGGCTTTAAAAATAAAATACCTCATTACTCATCAGTTACTATGAACAAAGATCATTGACTTGTTTTGACATGACATCAAATTGAATAGTTTACCCTTAGCTACAGATCAGCAACAGGGGAGGTCACAGTGTAAACAAAGATCCTCAAATATATGCTTTTGGAAAAATATGTATTCTTATTTATTAAACTTATCTTTACATTTTCTTTTTACTTGGAATATTTGAGTCACCTTATAAATGATGAGATTAAATAAGTATATTCTTATATTAAATAGAATTTCTTACTGACTTTTTATAAGATTAATTTATAGCAGTATCTAGGAAATAGCGCTTGTGTCAAGTTTCAAAGACCACAAAAAACATAAACTTGGGTAGGAATAATCTAATCACTGATTTTACAGATAAAAAAAATTAAAGGCCAGAAATTGTAAACAGAGGAATTATCTTGAAGTTTTCATTTTTAGGTTCAGAAATTATTTGAGAAATGTGTTCTGGACAGGACATATTTGAGAAACAAGTAGGTGTGATTGCAGGTAATGTTGCATAAACCAAAAGCATTAATAATTCATTCAACAGAGATACAAGAACTAAGGGACTAGTAGCAGGTTTTGAAGCAAATATGAGTTTGAAGCTTGTGTATTAGAAGATGGGGAGTCAGTTGAGAAATGGTATAGAGAAAAGTTCAATGTGACAATTACATAGTTTGTGACAATGCTATTTGACAAAATGGACTAATGTTGGAAGAGTTGAGCTAAACACACCTTGTAAGAAAAGGACAATCTTTGATCCATTTTGTAAACTAACTTGGTTTTAGAGAAAGACTACAGTAATGCAAATGAAAAGAAGAAAGTAAGCCCACGCAACGTGGTAATGAAAAATACAACAGGATGGTGTCATATATTCATATGTATGTTATAAATTCTAATAACAGTTTCTTGACACTAAAATTAATCATGTTGAATTTTGTTAAAGAAAAATAAATTATTATAAAGAATGTAGGAAAAAGGCCATCAAAGAGGACAAAGATGGTTATAGATTGAAAATATCCCAAATTTGGTAATATTATTTGTGTGGCATAAATGAACGAAGACAAATCCCCTTTCATAATAATTCCTTGGGAATTATTTCACAGAAGTAGTTTAAAGTTAAAAAAAGGTGGTGGTCTTTTGGAAAAAAGAAAGGAAATAAATGCATTTAATTAGACTATGTAAAAAGACTTTTACCTTTTGCACTTTCAGTAGATAGCCAGTCTCACAGAATGTCTTACGTTTTAGACCTGAGAGCTGGTCTACATGACAGCACATATTTGCAGTAATGAAGGCTAGCAGGAAAGAATCTCTTGGCTTTCACATATCCTTTGTACCAAAGTCATTTTCCAGCATAGAAAATCCTTTTTTTTCTTCCCAGTGATGTTTACCGTAAGGAAGAGGATTATAATTTTACGGTATGCATGTGTACGTTGTTTGGATGCTAAGCATTCCACCTCAGAGAACCTCGAGATGGTGGGAAAGCTCAGAATCCAGTCATTGAAGTAGGAAAACAACTCTGATGTAGTGCTCCTCTTCTTTTTGTTTTCCTCAACTGATCAGACCCCTACAGTGTTTTCAACTCCAGAAATGTGAACAGCAAAGCAAAGCTAAAACACCAGCAGGGCTAAGGATATGCCTAGTCTTAGTCTGTTCTTGTGCAGATAGTCATTGATTGTATAACACTTTCTTAAAAAGGAATATATCACAATTAAAGGCTGAGAAACTTCGTGGAAACAAGAACTATCATAATTGTGTTTAGGGAAATGATTTATTTGTATTTTTTATGTGACTGCTCCCAGGTCATGAGATTTTATGGTTTACCTGAGTAAAAATATTCTGTATTTGTTAACTTGTTCTTTTTATTTTTTAGTAGAAGCATTGGTTTATAGGAATTAGTGTCAAAATTCCAAGAATTATTTGATAATACCCTAAAGTTGGTTGAATTGCCTTTCCTAAAATACCTATGTTGAAATTATAAACCTGGGTACATGTGACTTTAACCTTATTTTGAAATAGAATCTTTTAAGATATAATCAAGTCCAGGTAAGGTCACACTAGATAGGCCCTACATTCAATGACTTGTTATCTTTATAGAGAAAAAGAGATTTGGAGACACAGAGACACACACAGAGGGAAGACAGCCATGTGAAGACAGAGGTAGATGCTGGAGTGGTATAGCCATAAGATGAAGAATGCCAAGGATTATTGGAAACCACCAGAAGCTAGGAAGGGCAAGGAAGATTTCTCCTCTAGAGACTTCAGAAGGAGCATGACCCTGGTAACACCTGATTTCAGACTTTTAGCCTCCAGATGATGAAAAAATTTATTTCTGCTTTTTAAAGCCATCCAATATGTGGTAATTGTTTACAGCAGCCCTAGTAACCTAATATGCTCTCAGAACCATAATTTTCCAGATTATAAATTATGTACCCATTATCTTTTTAATAATTTTCTCTTTGTTAATAAAAATATACAATTTCCAGCTTTTGTTTATAGAAGTTGTTGATATATCTTTTAAAACTTCTAGCAGTCTTAAGGATTTCTGAACAGAAGATGTACATTTAAAGGAAAAAAAAATAGTCTTCTTAATGAAATCAATATTGATTGGGTAAAGACAAACATCCTCATTTTCCCCTGCAGTCTGGCCTCTTGGCCTCTTCCTGTAAGCATCCCATATTAAATCATATAGCTTGTTACCTTACAGTGACTTTCAGAGGGAGGTGATGATGATGATGATGATGATGATGATGATGATGATGGTGATTACTAGAAACAGAAAAATATATATCTTAAATTTTTTGTTTGATTATAATTTGTTAACATTTACTGGTATGTATTATGTATATTATACATGCACACACACACATCCCTTTGTATAAACAGTATTATGTTTCCGTTTTTCTTTGTCTTAGCTTGAGTGCCCCAGAAAACAGGCCTGAAATAAAAGAGTATGTGTGGAGTACTTTAATGAGGTATATGTGACACAGGAGAAACAATTACATGGAATGAAGATATACAATAACATGTTATTAATTAGGCCAGTTTGATAGGAAATTTGGGCAATTCTAGAGTTAATACTTTATGATAAAGAAACTCCTCTATATCTACAACAATTTCAGTTAATAACCTTCAATCTTTTTGCCTGAAATAACCTAAGCTCTTCATAATGGTCACTACTTCTCTTGCAGCTCATCCAAGCAGAGGCCATTAATCTCTCACACTCTATATATTATAAGGCCTGAGTGAGGTCAGGGATTCTTCTTCCTTCCTTTCTAATATCATACTCAAGCACACTCTCTTAAATTTATGAACCCTTCCCTTTGACTCTTGAAATCTTCCTGTCCACTCCAATTCCTGCCAATGATTACAGTGAATTCAACATCCACACCAAGGGTTCACCAAAATTACCAGTTCCTGAACTTTTTAGTTTCCAAAGACCTTCCCTTACACTTGAGTTCAGCCATTTTCCTTCAATGTTTTCTCTTAACCATTTGTTTCTTGTGATAGGGTCTCACTCTGTTGCCCAGGCTGGAGTGCAGTGGCATGATCACAGCTCACTGCAACCCTGAACTTATGGGCTCAAGTGAGGCTCCCCCCTCAGCTTTTCAAGTGGCTGGAACTACAGGTGCATGCCACCATGCCAAGCCTTTTTTTATTTATTATAGAGATGAGGTCTTGCTATGTTGCCCAGGCTAGTGTCACACTCCTAGCCTCCAGCAATACATCTGACTTGGCCTCCCAAAGTGCTGGGATTACAGGATCTTGCTATGTTCCCCAGGCAAGTCTCAAACTCCTAGCCTCAAGCAGTCCTCCTGCCTCGGCCTTCCTAAGTGCTGGGATTACAGGAATGAGCCACTATATCTGGTCCTCTTAACCTTTTATTTTATCAATACTTTAAATTACCTTGCCTCTATATCTCACTTGTGGAAGCCCAAATGTGGATGACCTCACTCATTCCCTGTCTAGGCTGTTACCTAGAAAGCTGACTGTCATGTTTGAGCTGCATTATGAACAGGCCCATGTGGCAATGAACTAAAGGCAGCCCTTAGCTAATAGCCAGTTAGGAACTGAGGCTCTTAGCCCAACAGCCATGAAGAACTAAATTCTGCCAACAGCCACGTGAGCAAGCTTGGAAGCAGATCTTTCCCCACATGAGTTTTAAAATGACTGAAATCCTGGCTAACACCTTGATTGCAATGTTGTGAGAAGCCCTGAGCCAGGCATACCCAGATAAGTGTGCCCAGATTCCTGACCCACAGGAACTGTGAAATAACAAATGGCGTTTTTTAAGCCACTAAGTTTTGGTGTAATTTGTTACTCAGTGATAGATAACAAATAAAGTACCTATGCCCCCTCACCAAAGTCATCTGTCCCTCTGGCAACTGAAACGTATGCTACAAACTAACGTTTTGTGGTTAGGTAATGTGTAACTGGGAAGCAATGGTAGAATCTCTGAGAAAGTCATAAGAAAGAGAGAAAGTAGCCGAAGGGAAGTCACATACACCCCATGACATACCCTATAAATGCATCTACATTTCTACCTTCCCCATGAAAGGATTGTTGGTGCCATTGCCTACTTAAAGTTAGCTCTTAAGGACTTGGTGGTCTAGTCAAATAGTACATTATGAGTAGAATTACTCTAATGCATTATTTGAGCTCTTTCTGAATTATCTGAGCAATTTGGTAATACTTACTTCTTCCTATCCTCAGCCTTCCCCTGCTCAATTTAATAACATTTTCATCTCATTATCCTACTCCCACCAATAGGATGCATCATATCTCAAATACTTCTTTGCTACATTTTCATTTTCTGCTATTGCTTACATGTACTGTGATAATGACACTAAGGAAGGACAATGGAAGGGCCCAACCTTACGCGGGGGCAGGTTACTATCATCATCCTTTGTTTCTCCATGCCCAGAGCCCGTTGTTTCCATTTTGATAGTATAAATATTTTGATTTCTCTCTTCTAACTTTTTCCTAGGATTGGCTTGCACTGTATTTTAAGGGCTTATATCTGAAATCTCTCCTTAAAATTTTATAGTTCAACCAATTTGTATATCAGTCTATTGATCTTACAGAATAAGTATAGCATAGCATATGTATGGCACTAGTTCAATCAGTGACATCCATAACACATTGATATTGTATAGGCATTAATAGCATGCATGAGTTACTTTGTATCTCAGTGCTTCAGTTTACTGGTATGTTAAATGGGGTTGATAATCATTTTTACTTCAGACAGAGATTGGGAGGATTAAATGAGTTAAATACTTAATTCACTTAAACAGTGACTAGCACATAGAAAGGCATAAGTGTTTGCTGCATGGGCCAAATATAAATTTCCAAAAATAGTAATATTAAATTTTGTAAATAATTTCCATATTTCTACATACATCATCTCACCTGATTATGACAAAAACCATTGAGTTCCTTATTTTACAGATAAGGAAACAAAGGTTAAAAAACAAGTAAATACCGGCATCAACTCTCTTAAGTGTCAGGGCTAAGATATCAATCTAGATTTTCTTGTGGAAATGTTTCTGAAGCTTCTTCTTCCTGCTTTAGAGGGGTCAAGAGGTGCCAACATATGTGCTTATCCATGAGGACTCAATGATTTGTGATTTTTCTGCCCACCACCAGCACATAGCCATCTCAGTCTTTCCACTGGGGAACATGGGTGTGTGTGTGTGTGTGTGTGTGTGTGTGTGTGTATTTATAATGGGAATTCAACAAAGAGTTGAAGTGAATATTTTTGAAGAGAGTAAAAAATTGCCATAATATTTTGAATTCCTTTTGGACAATCATCATATTGTAGTTTCTCAAGCATGGAATGATGTACATCCATTTCCTGGTAGGGGTTGTAGGGGGATTTTTTTTTTTTACAATATCAGAGGCTAACATAGTCATTTGTGGCCAGTATTCAGGGATGTTGTAATAAAGATGCTCAGGACAGCACTTCTCAGGCTTTCTTGAAAGTATAGTCTTGTTTTATGTTCATTTTAAGGGTAAGAAAGTTTCCAGTCTCATCATTTGATAGAATAAAATAAAAACTATAAGATAAAGCAGAACGTACATATCATATTTTTACAGCACTTGAATGGTGTTTCTGGCTTTAACAAAAGCTAATGCATTGTTTTTAGGTGTACAAAAATGCAATAACACAAAAGAAAGAGCTCATACTAATGGAAGTGAGTAAGCCATGTATTAATCAGTCCATCTAGGGAGTTAAATCCCTTTGTTCTCACTCCCACTTAATGCAGCATTGCCAAGAGTCATAGATATAACAGTTATAAAATATCAGAAGACTACAGCTTTTAAAAATATCCAAAGCCTGTTTTTAATGTCTGGATTTCATGTCTTTTATATTTACTTTTAAAATTTTTTATAGAAAAGTCATTGTCAGCAGAGAGCTATCAGGTCCTAGTGTTTTATCTATAGCACCGGTGAAAGCTCCGCCTCCTACTTCTGGCTTGTGAGAGTTTCTTTCCTTTGGGGTGGTGACTGGTGCCAGAATGAGAGGAAATATCATGCCCTCCGAGAGTCAAGAGCAGCTGGTGCAGTTGTCCTGGTGTTTATGGGATATTATAGGCATAAAGGCACATTTGGAACTGGTTGGGGAAAGAACTTAATGCTTCTTTCTTTTATCTTTATAATCCACTTTCCTAGCAAGGATTATCCTGCCGTTCATACTAAGTTTAGCAAATGCAGATTAAAGAAGAAAAAAAAAGCTATGTTGCCACAAGGTGCTGTGAGAATGCAATGCATGTGCTAGATAGATAAACTGTCTTTTATCAAATGAAACAATAAAGACACAAAGAAACTTGTTCAAATTGGTTCTTTTTTTCTTTGAACAATGAAAGACGTTTTTGTAAGAATTAACCAGAGGGAGTTGTACATCTGGAAAGCAGTGAACACATAGTTTCTATTTGGAAGAAAACTAACATTATTGCCAAAAAATTATCCATCTGTAGTATGATACAAATTTGTCAAGCTAGGAGTGTCATAGACAGGAATTTGCTACCAGAAATTTGCATTAGATGGTGTTTTCACTATTTATTTTTGACGACATCTTTTTTGTTTGGGCAGAATTTTTATAGTGTGTATTTAGTGAAGAGCTACAGAACTTTAAAATAAAATAGTAAAGTATCAGCATGGCAAAACTAGGGTCATAATGGTGACTTTAAAAAAATTTTCCCACAGAAATCAGGTCTCAGGCACTTTTTGCAAGTCACAGAAATTATTCCTTAGGGTTGGATTGTCTACTCTTCTATACTCTCACCCTTCCCATTATTCCTTATTATTTTTTCTGGAACACTTTTCAGTCTATTGTCCACCCTCTTAATGAACATCAGCATTGTGACTATTATAGGACATTCATGTCTGCTTTATTCATTTATTAAATTATTAATTTAGGAAAGAGTGAGAAATAACTCTGGTCCACAGATTTAGGAAGTCACTGGAAATACAAAGATGAATACATGTCCAGTTAAGACAGCAGAGTGAACTTTTCTTCCAAAACATAGGAATGCTGTATAAATGCTGAATAAATGAAAACTATTAAATATTATATGGTTGAACTCAAAGAAAAATATTTAAAAAGCTGTCACATGTGAGAAACTAATAAAGATCAGAAAGCCAATACAGTAATGGAGCTGAACTCACTGTGATCTTACCAGTTTCCCACATTGATTTAAACTTTACAGGGTGAGTGCATAGATTTGCTTCCCAAATAAGGGTGCAAGATGAAGCCCTCATATCTTGAAAGTCACAAAGTCACAAAGCCTTCATATAAACTCAGAAACTGGGAGACGTAATCTGGTCATTCTCCTGAAATATGGCATGGAAGTGTTCCTTCTACACATAACTCTGGGGTTGTGTGGGAGAGTGACCTGTCAGAAATTGGAACCCACACCTACCCACATGCAACTAAATTAGAATTTTTACTTGTGGTGTGTTGAGAGTAAATTTTGCCTCCTCTCAGAGGTAAACTGGAAAAGTATGTGTGTACTTGCATCCAAACTACAAGGTACTCCCAGAAAAGACAATGCCTACTCGAAATAATTTTACCATCAGAAATCACTAAAAGTTATAATAATGAAGTAAACACCTATGATAGAGCTAACAGATGCACTAAAGATAAGGCAACTGGTATTCCTTCATAATATTTGACACTTAATGTGTTATGTAGAATAATGTCTTTAATTTTTGCACCATTATTTTAATCTTAATTTTTTCTTTAAAAATATGTAGACTCTTAATTCTCATTCCTACGTATGTCTATCCCATGGCTGGAATTGAACTTCAGTTAAAGAAATGTTATCAAATTCTGGAATTTTAAGAAAGATTTCATATTCGTTTGCTTATTCATTATCTGAAAAAATATTGTGGAGAGCTATGCTGTATCAAGCACTGTGCAACAGGCTAAAGATAAGCATTTAAAAAGAAAATGTTAATGTGACTACACAGGTAAGTGAAGCCTATAAGACAGGAAGGCAGGTCAACAAGTAGTTATATGAATTAATATATACAACTAGATAAATTAATGACATAAACAAACAACACAATACACATTGATGTTTAACTAATCTCACTTTTACAAACTGAGAAAGGTGTTGGGTTTGCCCTGGTTAAGTTTTTGAATTTAATGTGTTAAGAAAACATTTTTATGGCATATAAATAAAATAAGAATTCTCCTGAATAAAAATCACAGGTCAAATTAGTCTCACATTCTGTCTTATAGGCAAAACCCCAAAATTATTTGGCAATGTCTAAAGAATTCTTGATAAAGAATTTGTCATGACCCAAAATTTCATACACCTAAATTTTCAACCTTATGAAAAATTAATGGAAAAACAACTTTATGAGAGCTGAGAAAGTATATGCTATGCTACCCAATGGAAAAAATTAATAAAAAAGCACATTGCCATTGAACCAGCGATAAACCAAAGTAATGAATAAAAAATTGGGTTATAAGAAGATGTGATTCCAAAGAAAATATAGTTTCCAAACAAAAAGAAAGTATTAAAAATTATTCCTGAAGAGGAAAATATACTCTCTAAAATAAAATTAGCAAGAATAATCAGGGATCTTTGACTCTTGAGATAACAACATATTGATCAGTAAGAATGAGCTCCTTAATAAAGGTAGCAAAAAGGAAGACAAAAAGAAAATAGTTGGTTTTGCCTTAAATAAGATTGGCATAATATGAATCTCTGTTCAACATAAGAAATATTTTGGCAACAATAGTGATAAGAGATCGTGGAACCAAAATTGCATAAAATGGCCTCAAATTCATATTTTTCAAGCATTTTTTCTAATTTGTAGAATGATGATATTTTATCTACAAATTTCAAATTTAATTTAATTGCTAAGGTTGTTTAGGCCCCAAAAAAATACCTGATCAACTTTTCTAAAATTGATCTTGTCTATGATAAAATGTGTATTACGCATATTAAAAATATTTAAATTCTAGCCGACATAAAAATTATGAATGAATATTTACTTCTTTTACTATATTTTATATGTTTTATGAGAAAGTATCACAAATATACCTCAGAGACTACTTTGAGCAGTACCAACAGGTTCATTAAATTTGGAGCAAGATGATGAAAATGACCTAAAAGACAGAGATCAGTGGTTTAAAATAAGTGGTCAATATTTTCCCATGGAACACTGGAAAAAATTAGAAAGCATTTGCTGTCTATTTATGTAGTGTATATTATTATATTTATGTTTTGCTTATTAGAAAAGTCAAAAGATTGAAACAGTTCAAGTTTATAATGGAAATTTTAATGGAATCTTACAGTGAAGGTAAAGTAGTTGTGGAAAAATAATTCTTACCAGTGGGAAAAATAATCTAGGTAAAAATAGCTGTTAACATGAACCAAAATTTTAAAGTCGTTTTCTTCATTTATAGAAAAGAGAAATCAATCATGTCAGCAATTGTGGCAACATAACTGAAAGATGAGCTGTGTTTCAAAATTATAAGTATAAACTCTAGGAAAATTAATATAGACTATTTACTTCTTAAATCACCAAAGAATAAAAAATGAACAGGAAAAAGGAAAACCGTAAGACAGAAAATAATGAATAAAATAAAGAATGGTGACTTAGAAATCTGAAAAGAAAAAGAATAATCACTCTATATTTTATTATAATTTATTATTATTATTTTTAATTTCAACCTTTATTTGGAAGTAGGGGTACATGTGCAGGTTTGTTACATTGGCATATTGCATGATGCTGAGGTTTGGGGTATGATTGATCCCATTACCCAGGTAATAATCATAGTACCCAACAGGTAGTTTTTCAGCCTTTGCCCTTCTCCCTCTCTCTCCCCCTTTGGGGTCTCCAATATCTATTATTCTTATCTTTATGTCCACATACACCCAATGTTTAGTTCTCACTTATAAGTGAAATCATGTTGGTATTTAATTTTCTGTTTCTACTTTAATTCGCTTAGGGTAATGGCCTCCACCTCCACCAGTGTTTCTGTAATGGACATGATTCTGTTCTTTTTATGGCTGTATATAATATTGTGGTGTATATGTGCTACATTATCTTTATCCAATCCACAATAAATGGGCATCTAGGTTGATTTCAAGTCTTTGCTATTGTAAATAGTCCTGGGATTAATATGTCAATGTGGTGTATCTTTTTGGCAGAATAATTTATTCTCCTTTGGGTATACATCCAGCAATGGGATTGCTAGGTTGAATGATAATTCCATTTTAAGTTTTTGAGAAATCTCCGGACTGCTTTCCACAGTGGCTGAACTAATTTGCATTCTCACCAATAGTGTATAAGCATTTCCTTTTTTCCATACCTTGCCAGCATCTATAATTTTTTTATAATAGCTATTCTGACTGATGTGACATGGTATCTCGTTGTAGTTTTAATTTGCATTTATCTGATGATTAATGATGTGGGGCATTTTTCATATGCTGCTTGGCCACTTGTATGTCTCCTTTTGAGAAGTGCCTATTCATGTCTTTAGTCCTCTTTTTAATGGGCTTATTTGATTTTAGCTTGTTGATTTAAGTTCCTTATAGATTCTGCATATTAGACCCTATTCACATGCATATCTTGCTAATATTTTCTCCCAATATATTGAGTATCTGTTTACTCTGTTGATAGTTTCTTTTGTTGTGCAGAATCTCTATTAGGCCCCACTTGTCAATTTTTGTTTTTGTGGCCTTTAAGGTCATATCCATAAATTATGTACCAAGGCTGATGTCTAGAATGGCATTTCCTAAGCTTTTTCTAGCATTAATATAGCTTGAGGTTTTACATTTAGAGCTAATTTTTGCATATGATGAAAGGTAGAGGTCCAGTTTTGTTCTTCTGCATATGGCTAGCTAGTTATCCCAACACCATTTATTGAATAGAGAGTCCTTTCCTATTGCATATTTTTGTCAACTTTGTTGAAGATCAGATGGCTGTAGAGATGTGGCTTTATTTCTGACTTACTTATTCTTTCTGATCAGTCCATGTGCCTGTTTTTTGTTTGTTTGTTTTATCAGTAACATGCTGTTTTGGATACTGCTGCTTCACAATATTGCATGAAGTCAGGTAATATGGTACCTTCAGAATTTGTTCTTTTTGCTTAGAAATGCCTTGGCTATTCAGGCTCTTTTTTGGTTCCATATGAATTTATGAATTTTAAAATAGTTTTTTTTTTAATACTGTGAAAATTTACATTGGTAGTTTGATAGAAATAGTATTAAATCTATAGATTGCTATGGGCGGCATGACCATTTTAATGATATTGATTCTTCCAAACCATGAGCACTAGATGTTTTTCCATTTGTGTGTGTCATCTATGATTTCTTTCAGCAGTGTTTTCTAGTTCTCCTTGTAGAGATCTTTTGCGTCTTTGGTTAGATATATTCCTAGGAATTTTATATGGTTATTGTAAATGGAATTGCCTTCTTGATTTGGCTCAAAGTTTGGATGTCATTGGTGTATAGAAATGCTACTGATTTTTATAGATTGATTTTGTATACTGAGACTTGACTGAAGTTATTTAATAGTTCCAAGAGCCTTTCAGAAGAGTCTTCAGGGTTTTATAGGTATGGAATTACGTAGTCTATGAAGAAAGTTAGTTTTACTCCTTTTTTTCCTATAGTTCCAAGAGCCTTTCGGAAGAGTCTTTAGGGTTTTATAGGTATGGAATTACGTAGTCTATGGAGAAAGTTAGTTTTACTCCTTTTTTTCCTATAGTTCCAAGAGCCTTTCAGAAGATTCTTTAGGGTTTTATAGATATGGAGTTACGTAGTCTATGAAGAAAGTTAGTTTTACTCCTTTTTTTCCTATTCGCATCCCTTTTGTTTCTTCCTCTGGCTAGGACTTGTACTACTATGTTGATTAGGAGTGAAAGTGGACATCCTTGTCTTGCTCCAATTTTCAAGGGAAATGGTTCGAGCTTTTGCACATTCTGTATGATGTTGGCTGTGGGTTTGTTATAGATAGCTTTTTTTATTTTGAGATATGCTTCTTCAACACCTAGTCTGTTGAGGATTTTTATCATGAAAGGATATTAGATTTTATGGAAAGCGTTTTCTGTGTCTATTGAGATGTTCATATGGTTTTTGCTTTTGATTCTGCTTATGTGGTGATTTATTGATTTGTGTGTTTTGAACCAGTCTTGCAACCCAGCATTAAAGCCTACTTGATTGTGGTGTACTAATTTTTGATGTACTGCTAGAATTGCCTTTATAGTATTTTGTTGAGTTTTTTTTTAATTTATTTTTTTGAATCTATGTTCAACACAGATATTGGCCTGTAATTTTATTTTTATTGTTGTGTCTTTACCCTATTTTTGTTTCAAGGTGATGCTCACTTTATAGAGTGAGTTTGAAAAGATCCCCTCCTCCTTGCTTTTTTGGACACTTTTAGTAGAATTAGTAGCAACTTTTCTTTGCATGTCTGGTAGAATTTGGCCATGCATCTGTCTGGTCCAGGGCGTCTTTTAGTTGGTAGGTTTTTTAATGACAAATTTAATTTTGGAACTCTATGTTGGTCTATTTGGGGTTTCAATTTATTCATGATTCTATCTTGAGAAGTTTTGTATATCTCAAAATCTATCCATTTACTCTAAATGTCCTAGATTGTATGCATAGAGATGTTTATAATAGTCTCTGAGGATCATTTTTATTTCTGTATAATCAATTTTAATGTTACCCTTGTCATTTCTGATTGTGTTTATTTTATCTTCTCTTTCTTTTTTCTTTGTTAGTCTAGCTAGCAGTCTATAGATCTTGTTTATCTTTTCAAAGAACCAATATTTTTTGGGTTTTGTTGATTCTTTGTATGAATTTCTGGGTCTCAACTTCATTCAGTTCTCCCCTGGTTTTAATTATTTTTTTCTTCCATTAGCTTTGAGATTAGTTTGTTCTTTTTTTTTTCTAGTTACACTGGTTTTGATCTTAGATAATTGATTTAAGATCTTTCTAACTTCTCAATACAGGTGTTTAGCACTATATCCTTTCCTCTTACTGCTGCATTTGCTGCATCCCAGAGATTTTGGTATATTGTGTTTTATTGTTTTATTTCAAATAATTTTTTGGATTTATGATTTCATTGCATTTTTTAATACAAAAATTATTCAGGAGCACGTTTTAAAATTTCTCTGTTGTGTAGTTTTCAGAGATCTTGGTTTGATTTCTATTTTTCTTCCACTGTGGTACAAGAGTATGTTTGGTATGATTTTGCTCATTTTGAATATATTGAGCTTTGCTTTATGGCTGAGCATGTACTTGATTTTAGAGTATGTCCTGTGGACAGATGTATTCTGTAGATATCTATTAGATCTACTTGTCAAATGCTGCATTTAATTCCAAAATTTCTGTGTTGGGTTTTGGCCTCTATGATTTGTCTAATGCTGTCAGTGGGGGTTGAAATCCCCCCACAATGATTGTGTGGCTGAGTCTCTTTGTGTATATAAAAGAAATTTTTAAGTGAATCTTGTTGCTCCATTATTGGCTGCATATATATTTAAGATAGTTAAGTCTTCTTGTTGAATCGAATCCTTTATTATTATGTAATGCTGATATTGTTTCTCTCTGTGTCCCAACCAAAATATCATGTCAAATTGTAATCCCCAGTGTTGGAGAAGGGGCTAGTGGGAGGTGACTGAATCATGGGGGCAGACTCCCCCTGGCTGCTCTTGTGATAGTAAGTTCTTATGAGATCTGGTTGTTTAAAATGTATAGAACTTCCCCCTTTGCTCTCTTTTTCTCCTGCTCTGACCATGTGAAGATGTACCTGCTTCCCCTTTGTCTTCTGCCATGATTGTAAGTTTTTTGAGGCCTCCCCAGCCATGCTTCTTATACAGCCTGTGGAACTGTCAGTCAATGAAATCTTTTTTCTCTATAAAGTACCCAGTCTCAGGTAGTTTTTTTATAGCAATGCAAGAATAGACTAATACAAATGCCCTTCTTTGTCCGTTTTTACTATTGTTGATTTAAAGTCTATTTTATCTGAGAGAAGAATAGTGACTCTTGCTCTCTTTTGATTTTCATTTGCCTGGTAGATTTTCTATGGTCTATGGATGCCATTACATATGAGATGTGCCCCTTGAGGGTAGCAGATAGAGGGGTCTTCTTGTTGTTTAATCCACCTTGCCACTCTGTGCCTTTTAAGTGATGTTTAGACTATTTACATTCAAAATTAATATTGATATGTAAGATTTTGATCCTATTGTGAAGTTGTTAACTGGTTGCTTTGCAATTTCTATTGTGTAGTTGTTCTATTGGGTCTATGGGCTCTGGTATTGGATTGACAGTAGCAGATACTGTTCTTTCTTTTCCATGTTTCGAACTCTCTTTAGGATCTCTCGTAAGGCTGGCCTCTTAATGCTTGCTTGCCTGAGAAAGATTTTATTTCTCCTGGAATTATGAAGCTTAGTTTGTCAGGATACAAAATTTTTGGTTGCTATTTTCTTTCTTTAAAAATGATGAAAATATGTTTCCAATCTCTGCTGGGTTGTAGAATTTCTGCTGAAAAGTTAACTGTTAGCCCAGTGGGGTTCTTTTTGTATGTGATCTGCCTTTTTTCTGGCTTCCTTTAAGATTTGTTTTAGTGTTAATTTAGATTAGTCTGATAACTATATGTCTTGATGATGCTCATTTTGTATATTTTGCAGGTGTTCTCTATATTTCTTGTACCTGGGTGTCTACATCTCTAGCAAGATTAGAAAAATTGTATTGAATTATTCCCTCAAATATGTTTTCCAGTTTGTTAATTTTTTTCTTCCTCTCTCTTAGGACTGGCAATAATTAATAAATTTAGTCTTTTTGCATGAGTCTTTTTACAAAGTCTTCTTGAAGACTTAATTTTTTTAAAAAAAATTCTCTTTATTTTTGTCTGACTAGTTTAGTTTGAAGGACTCTTGTTCAAGTTCTGAAATTTTTTCTTCTGCTTGGTCTATTCCATTGAATAGGCTTTTGATTGTATTTTTATTTTCCTTAAGTGAATTTTTCAATTTCAGAAGTTCTGATTGATTTTTAAAAGACGTTTATCTCTTCCTTTATTTCCTGAATTGTTTTAGTAGTTTCTTTGTACTGATTTTCAATCTTGTCTTGAATATCATTGACTTTTCTGGTAATCCATGCTTTGAATTCTTTATCTGACACTTCTGAGTTTCCACTTTGGTTTCAAACCATTACTGGAGAGCTAATGTGATCCTTTGGTGGTATCACAAAATTCAGATTTTTAATGGTGCTAGAATTTTTACACTGGTTTCTTCTCATTTGGAGATGTCAGCAATTTAAATTTTTGTAATTATTGTAGCGCACGTAGAATTTTTTTTCTTTCTCGATATTTTTTTTTTTAATTTTTCTCTCTCTTGCTAGAGAATGTAACTGTAAAGTATGTTGTCTATGGTCTTTCCACTTTGGTTATGTAGTCCTATGCATTTCTGTCCCCAGGTTTTATTTTGGGCTGTACAGTTTAATCCTCAGGCCAGTAAAAATGCTATAGATAAACTGACCTGTAGGTTGAATTGTAAAGTCCAATACAGTTGGGTGCTTACAGGTGAGGGCCAGCAATAGTACAAGCAAATGAATATGTACCTGGTGTTTCTTTACTGTGAGGTACTCTCTATTGTTTCAGGTGATGGGCTGGACTTTGGAGTATTCGGTGCCATGTACTTTCTATTCCACAGGAGTTGGGAAACACAGCTGGCAGCACAATGTCTTTTTGTAAGAGCGGTGGGGGAGGTTCTGCCTTTGGGCATTTGCTGGGGTGTGTTGGTGATGGTGATGTCAGTTGGGAGGGTCTGTCCAAACTCAGGCCTCCTGGAGGAAATGGTTAGGTGCCAGCAGAATTGGAATGCAGTAGGTACTTCTCTAATTCCTTAGGCTCTAGGTGGCCTGTTAGACAGCATGTATCAGTCCCAGTGGGGCTGGATGGAAGGGAAGGTGGCTTAAGTGATGGCTGTGAAGGGGAAAAGTGGGCTAGTCACCAGGTCACCTGCTCAACTATCAGGTGGAGTAAGCAGAGCACTTAGGCAGAGGGAGCAATAGGGAAGATCACAGGCCTGTGGGGTAATTTTCTTCAGAAGGGCTCTAGGCCAGAGCTAAGATGATCAGGAAGGGGTGTAGGATGGCTGCACTGGAAGTTAGAGGGCAGAAAGGCCTGCTTGGGAAGAAGCAGCAGGGGCAGGGGCCACACTGAAAGCAGTCTTGATGCCTCTTCATAGGACGGCTGCTGTTATGCTGGAGGCTTGTAAAAGTGTTCGGGCTTTTTGCTCCCTCCCCAGTCTGAGGGCAGCAGGATAAGAGACCACAGCAACTGCAATGGCAGAGGGCTTGTCAGTTGCCTCTGGGAGATACACCCAAGAGAAATGCGGAGCCTCCAACCAATTAGAATGATCAGGCGAGGTTGATATGGCTGTGCTAGAGACCCAGGCCAGTGGGCCTTGCCTGTCAAGGAGCAATGGAGGTGAGGCTTGCAGTCTCTCCCTCCTCAGCACCAAGGTTGCAGCCCCTGTCGTAGGTGCATGTAAGAGAGCCTGTCCTTCCTTGTTGGCAGAGCTATGGCAGCTGGCACCGGGGTGCTCAGAGATCTCAGTCCATGGGTTTCCTCATGGCCTTGGGCAGTAGTTCTGCCCAGACACCAGGCAGCTCTCTGTGTCATTCTCGAGGCCTGTTGGTGGGGGCAGGGAGGGCGGGGTCAGGGTATATATCTCCTATGCCTAGGATTACAAAGGTCTGTAGTGGAACTGTGAGTCTCTGAGGCTCTTCCTCACTGACCCTTTCCCCACTGTGTGGAGCTTCCCCTGACTCTGCACCAGTCCTAGATACATGGCTATCCTGCTTTGTTCCTCTCTGTTCTCCATGGGTCCCTTTGCTTCCTTGATAAATCCCAATGTGGCCTTCTGGATTATCCACGTGAACAGCTAGTGTTCACTTGCCACTCTGTTTTCTCTCCACTAGAGTGGCGTGCACCAGCTCCTTCTTGTCAGCAATCTTGAACTCTCTACACTATTTAATGTTACAGTGAAGCACATTAAAATAATTCCTCATCCACAATATCTTGAATTTACCTTAAATACATATGGCTAGTTATGGGTGCTTTAAGAGTTTAAAAAGCAGGATACTTTTCTGGCCTTTATACATGCTATAATATAAAGATTTTGAGAAGATAATTAGCTTATTGTATTAGAAAGAGAGAGAAAAATATGTAGATGTAATGGGTTATTACATTCAAATTAAGTTCAAATTATTTCATTATGATTTATGATTTAACCTGTTACACAGTGATTCAATAGCTTTTCTTATTTTGTAACTAAATTCATTATATTACTTATTATAATCAAATAATATTTATTCAATTTTATAAAAGCTGTCATTATAAAATCATATTGAATAAAATCCCATGTGCAGACATTAAAACAGTCAAAGCAGACTTATTAATTGCAAAGTATCTTTCTAGCTAATGAGCACTGATTTCCCTTTTCAGTGAAAAATAAAACCAAGATGTGATACAGACGAAGGAAATTTGCTTCCAAATCAGGATGAGAGTTCAAGAGATTGTATAAATTTTCAATATGTATAAAGGAAAAGCCTGCTTTCAACTTACAGGAAACTCAATCTGGAAGGTACCTTGAAATGAGGTTGTGAGGTGACCACTGTCCTCTTAGTTATACCTTCCTGAGTGTCATGCTCACTCTCACCATAGGATCTTTGTACATCTGTTTCTTGGGCCTGAGGCACACTTTTCCTCTACTTCCCTTTATTCAATCTCTGTCATATCTTTAGATCTCAGTCATACGTCAAAAATTAATTCCTTAGGGAAGTTTTCCTTGACCTCTTTCAGATAGTCTATTTCTCCGTTTATGCTCTCATCACATCATTTATTTATTCAACAAATACCTACCATACTTAATTGAAACCAAGACACTGCTGACAGTAATACATATTTTATTTTACTTTATGTGTAGTCACCAGGAGAGAGAAGAAGATGCTAATTAAATGATGGCACAATGTTTTATAGTATTCAGAATTTTTATTTTACTTTTATTGAAAGGGCTCTCTGAAATATTTAGATGTAGATTTCTGCCATATACCCATCTTATACATATATAAAAGGGGAATTTGATAGGAAATAATGACATTTCTAAAATATTTACATTCAGAATACAAATTTTCCTAGTTTCTTTCAACTCAAAGCAGTCAATATCCATGTGTTTTATATAATAGTTTATTTAAGCTATAAAAAGCATTGCCGATGTACTGCTTCTCAAAAATTTGCTTCAAGTTCAAAATCAGTTACTTTCTTTTGAGAGTCTGCTGCAATCTTTTTCTTTCTAGAAAGGTTACATAGGTACTTTAATAATTTTTACCACAGCATTTCTAATTAAGGTTTTCTGATATAATCAGAACTTCTAACTTCTTCCTCAAATGAACTTTGAACTGTTTGATCAAGCCACCGAAAGCATACAACCAAGGTCAAGCACGTGTAGATAATGGAAACTATCACACCTTGGCTAAGTGAATGTACCATGCTACTGATTATAGTAGCCCAATAGTCAAAATATTAAACTATACCTTTTAGATCAACGAAATGTGCTGTGTAAATGTCAATGCATCAAGCCCTACTTTAAGTATTTTATGAGTATTAACTGTTTAAATCTTCATAACAACCCAATGAGGTAGGTACAATTATTATTCCTATTTCCTATGTAAGAAATTAGAAACATATGTGAGGTCAAGTAACTTGCCGAACTTAATACATCCAGGAAGTTACAGAATCGTTTACACAGTTGTAAACTTGTATATCACCTATAACTAAAACTAAGTTGTAATGTATACTTGCTGCTTTAAAAAATTAATTTTTTCAATGACCACATTGTAAACACAATGAGAACATGGAACAAAGTGCAGTACTTAACACAAACTGTAAGCTCAACAGGTATGTACTGTAGAGCAAGCATGAGGAGTCTCTGCAGCATCTTCTCTAAACTTACCATCTTTCCTTCCCTGTTTTTTCCTGTTAACTTTGACTTTTGCGATGTAGTCTTATGACTATAAGACTCTTATGCAAAATGTTCAACATTAGTAGATACTACTATTGTATTTTACAAATAGATGGTACAACTCATCATTTATTCTTTTTTTATAAGAAGCATTCATCCTGGTAATCTTACCTAATCTAGAAGGGCTTTTGTAACACACTGCATCCTTTATTAAATATATACTTATTGATTAAATGTATACCTATCGTGTGCAAATAATTAGTAGTAGCAAATGTTATGCTTTTGTATTAAAAATATGCTTATATATTCATTTCCCCTGATCCCAAAGAATTATTCTAAAATATGTGGCAGAGACATTATCATTATTTCTTATAGTTAGATTATGAGGCTCAGAGAGGTTAGATGACCTGCTATTCACAACTGGTGAACAGTGATGTCTATACATGAACCCAAAAGTTCTTTGTTTGCTTTTTGTTTTTGTTTGTTTTGTTTTGTTTGAGACCGGAGTCTTACTCCGTTTTCCAGGCTGGAGTGCAGTGGCATTATCTCAGCTTACTGTAGCCTCTACCACCTGGGTTCAAGTGATTCTCCTGAGTAGCTGGGATTACAGGCACCCACCAGCATACTCAACTAATTTTTGTATTTTTAGTAGAGACAGGGTTTCAGCATGTTGGCCAGGCCGGTCTCGAGCTCCTGACCTCAGGTGATCCGCCCTCCTGGACCTCCCAAAGTGCTAGTATTACAGGTGTGAGCCACCACACCTGGCCTAAAAGTTCTAGCAACAAATTCTATAATTGTTCTACTTTGTTATGTCACTTCATTGTACAAATTTGACATATTGTTTTTCTGTCAATCCACTTGTCAGTTGTGGAACAGTTGAAGACATGGTACTTTTAGAGACTATTTCACACCTACTCCATCGTGACATCAGGGAGGTGATTTATACTCATTGCTTTTTATCATTTTAACAGTGGGGTAGCTGGGTATAGGAGCAGTTCCAGGGTTCTCCTTTCTGAGCATGCCCTGAAGTAACATAGAGGTACAAGGAGGCTTGTCTTTTCTAGATGTCCCAGGGAAAAGCCAGAGGAAACAGGCAGGGAAACGGAGCCAGCATTGTTCAGCCTATTCATTTTGTTGTTTCTGACAACTACTTATCCCACAGACTCTCTTATACTTCATCTAATTTTATAAATCAATAATCATTTTATCATCTGGAGCAAAAGAAATTTTGACTAACAAAATTAAGTCTCAATGGCAGAACAGTCCTATTTCAGTAGGCTGAATAAGGGAAAAGATAGATAAAATGAATGAACAATCATTTTCACTCTAATACTGACACATTAAATATATTATGTCAAATATCACTGCACACACACAACATTTCAGTTGTTTAGTATTTATATAAAGAAAAAATTCAAGACAAAGTGTACCTTTTATGACATATAGATTTAGGTCAGAGTGCCAAGATTAATTTAGGGTACTGAATGACAGATTTTAATTGCATACAAAAGTACTGGAACAATCTTTTGTTTCTTTATTTACTTCTATTATAAAATGTCTTGGCAGACTTATCCATTAACATTTTCTGCTTTCTCAAGGAAAAAATAATTTACCCACTTAAAGATATTAGACTCCTGTGTATTGTTTTTCTCCATTTGGTACCCTTGATTCCTCCTCTGAACACTTGAGTGCTTGCAATCAGGGCACAATGACACTCACTAATAACAGCTGAACCACTGCACCCGCCATAATGCTGTGCAGCTCCCAGACTCACGACTGCCGAGCCCCAGCAATGTGGAACGGCATCCCTGTGCAGAGGCTGGCTCCCCTCCACAGCTGCATCTGTTCCCCATTCTCCCCCTAGAGCATCCACTATGAAGCATAACCTCTGATGAACACATGTAGACTCAAACTTGGTCCTATTTTCCCCTTGAAATTCTCAGATCCTAAAATTCTAGTGCTCTAATTCTAATACTTAGACACCATGAGCCATTGAAATAATTCTGTGGTTCAGGAGAAATCATGTTTATTTTATTTTCATTAAAAGCATTTTTTTCCACTGACAGAAAGAGTTGAAAGAGGTTGGTCTGACTTTTCTGACCTACAAAATATATTTTTTTACTTTTATGATAGGTGGTAAAGAAATAGAATCTTTAATACAGATGATATGAATGCAAAGATTGTTCATTTTGGGGGAGCTGTGACACCCCTTCAATTGTTTTCTTTCTCAATGCCTAGCTTCATCCTCATAGTCAGGCTTGTTATGTTTTATTTCAATTGTACATGAATTAAAAGTATTTGGCCATCACGGATCAAAGACATCATGATCCCCTTGAAATATCTGGAGATAATCCAGTAAGTCATAAATCAGAATTTTTAAACCAAACTAAATCTTGAAGAAAGGATGGAATTTTCCTTCACAAACAATGGAACCATTAGATTTCTAGTGGTTGTTTTGACTCTTTGGGGGAAGATTATATTGAAGCCAGGGTCAGCATTCATGGAACTATATTATGGCTGGGTGCTCCCACCACTGTAATCTAATGTGGTTCTTTAGAAATTGTAACAGTATAACATGGGAGATTAGGGGAAGAGAGAAATCCATCTTTGTGTCTTTAAAAAATAATCCATATTCGTTCTCTCCAGTCAATAGCTCTAGTGTTTTATTGGCCCAACAAAATTCACATCTGCGTATAGTCTCCTTTTTTTTCTCAAGTATTATCTAACAAACTTGATCGTCTAGTCTATAAACCCTTTGAGAACAATGAGCATCACTTATACAATCCAGCAGTGACTGATGCAAGCAGCAAAGTATGCAGAAACTATCTATTGAATAAATGAATGATTAAAAGCATTAATTGCAGGATTTTCCACATGCTTAGACTAGACATTTACCTCAGGAATGTCTATTATTTTAATGCCAAAATGTGAGGTGTGTAAAATTTAAGTCATTTTTTAAAGCATGGGTTTTCGGTTGTCATCTCACAATAGCCTGGGTACTGAAAAGACAGACAGATGTCTGCACTCTGCTAAGAATAATCCCCAATTTACCTTTGGTCTTCTGCTCATCTCCTCTTTCACTAACAAGCAAGTGAACTAAGAGCTGGAGTCTATTTCACACTATGTGGGTCTGGATTAGCACTGAGCTTTTGTTGGCATGGTTTTGTCTTGTAAAAGATCCTAGTAGGGATGAAACAGAGGTAGAATACTGCAGGACCTTCCTACTCTTTCTCTTTGAGCTCTTTCGATTTCTCTTTTCTCCGTGTTATTTGTAATACCTGTCACCATGAACAGACTTACTAGCAACAACCTCCATCATCCAGAAAAACCAGGTTTCTGACTCTTTCCACCGTGTAGCATACCAAGTATCACTGACATTTTTCTTAAGCATTAACAGCCAGCTTTCTGTGTCTGTGCGATGTATCTGCCCTCCCTCCTCCCCTGTTTTTAATAGTAGAAATTAGGTATAAAGCTCAGTGTTTATATTAACTTCATCATTACCTCTCAGAGGAATCAGATGATCAGTCAACTAACATATAAAGGGAGGAGAATGTCTTTGGGGACAAGATATTATATTAATTACTGGGGTGTACTTCCTGTTCCCTTTGTAATATCCATATGCAGCCCTTGTCAAGTGCCTCCACCAGAGCCCGGAGTGATGCTCATCACTCTGCAAGCAGAAATTTGGCTGAGATTACCATCTACAGAGTCAGAAAAGCCTTTCAGCAACAGAAGGGCTATTTGTGTGTGCTGTTTCCTGCACATGGGCTGTGGGTTACCTGTGAACATCAGCAGTTAAGGCCAAATGCCAGTGAAGAGACTCAAGTCTTCACTTCCCTCTACAGATGGGTATAGACACAGATCTGAAACACAGGGGATTTGAAGCATGCAGAGCAGTATCAATGAAGATAACGGTCCCTCACAAATAACAGCCTTCTCCAGGCAGTTCAAGCCAACATACGTTTTATATGTCTTTCATTTTTATAAGGCACTGGCGATTTCCAAAAAATAAAAATAAATAAATGAATAAATAAAACAACAACTGGCGAAACAAAGAAGTGGCCGTGCAAAGTACAAAGCAGCAGCTTGATGTTTCTTCCAAATAAGCAAGCAGAGCTTTAAATCACTGCAAAGCTTGCTATTGCCTTATTTCATTTGCTTTCTGTTCAAATTTGCCCAAAATATTGACCCAGCAAAAGAAGTGACTGGAGAGCACAAGTCTGGTTTTCTCATTAGCTGTTTCTAGATCTTCATTGCCCTACAAAAATCCTTATTTGTGTGTTCTGAAAATGGCAAGAGATACGTATTTTATATTCAAATAATACAGCAGTAAAACCAAGATTCAAGGGTTGTTAATCTCAAACATATTATGGGATTGCAGAGCAACTAAGGTACTGAGTGTCTCCATTTTAATTACCAGGGTTGGCAGAGGAATCCAATTATGTTGCTGTGTCCCCAACATAACCCTTTCTCTTTGTTTGCTGCTTCCCTATTCTAAGCATGTTTTGATCACCTTTGTGTTTATTTGTTTGTTTGCTGCATTTTATTTTCTACTATGCAGTTCTCCTGCTCTAATTTGAGACATATTTTTGGAGGCTTTATTCTCATCAATAGTTGCTCATGATCCTCTTGCAAGCATAAAATGTTTCATGTTAAGAATGTTTTTTGCTTTTATCATTCCCTAGTGGTATTGGGGCAATGAGGATGACTGGCTTCCCATATGTGCCAAACCATTGTTTGAATCTTGTGGTTATAGGCATGGATTGCACAGATTAATCTAACACTGAGCTTCTGACATCACTGGGAAATTTCAGACTAGGAGTACATTTTTATTCCACTTGAATTCTTAGTATATAAGAAAGAAAGAATGTATGGCCTTTCTGCTTTTAAAATATTTTCACACCCTAGTACCTATAACATCTCAGGATTGAGAAAAAGTAAAACTAATGTTCAATCGAAATTATCACTTATATTCATAGTTGCCCACAGTCATTATCTGCATAAATTAGGGACAAATTAATCACTAAGTTCTTTCCATTCTACTCTCCTTTATCTCTGGAATCCACTCTTTCATTCATGTTCCTTGCTGCCACTACCTACTTTACCCTCATTCTTCTCTAAATATTTTAGTAATTTCCTGATTAGTGTCTGTTTCCACTCTCTCTTTGCTCTCTCCCTCACTACCGTTTACACCCTAAAAGCACAAACATGGCTATCTTAATTTCCTTCTCAAAAATTGTACATTTTTCTGTTCCCCACATATTATTATTCATTCTCCTCATTGAACATTCACAATTTCTGTGACCTGTCACCAAGCTAACATGTCTACCGAAAGGCTTATTTTCTCATTTGCTACACTTTTATCAAACTGCATTATTGACCCTACTTAAATAAAAAACATGTTTTTCTATCATTGCTTTAAAAAAATCTTCCCATGCTCTATAATTAGCCAAGAATTTAGCCTTTCTTCCATTTTCATGTCTTCTAATCTCATCTTTCAGGATTAAGCATAATTTTTACTATTGTCTTACAGTCAATGAAGTCTATACCATAATACTTTTACATAACATAATATTCTGTACTTGTTTTGTGTTTATTATGTAAATACTAATCTCCTATAACAGCTTACAGTCTGCACGCTATGTTTTACATATGTTGTGTCTCTTCAGCTGCCTTACGACTATGGCCTTCATATAAGTGCTCACTCTTTCATTCAGCAAATATGTACTGAGCTACTCAGTATTAGGTACTGTGCTAAATGCTGAGGATGGAGCAGTGCATATAACACACTTGTGCATGAAGTATATATTCTATTGAAGAAAAACAAATAAAAGAAATTAGTAAATATATGAACTATGGAAGAAAGTAAACCTGGAAAGCAGTATAAAAATTGAGAAGGGGGCCTCTACACTTCAGCCTGCTTGACAGAGTAAGACCTTGTCTCAAAATAAAAAAAAAAATGAGAAGGGTGGAATATAATTATTGATAGGCTGGTCAGGGAAGGTGACATTTTAGAAAGTAAGAGGCCTGGAGAAAGTGAGAGAAAAGGTCATGAGGGAGGGGCACTGCAAGCTGATGGGTCAGCATGCACAAATGCTCTATGAAGGAGCTGCTAATGGCAAAAGAGAAAGGAGAAGAGTAGGAGATGAGGTGAAATCATACAGTGAGTTGGGTATACAATGGTAAGCAATCATAAAGTACTCTGTAGTTAATTGTAATAACATTATTTTTAATCTAAATAATATGTCAGATTATGTAAGGTTTGAGCCATAACTGAAAATGATATGAATTATGTTTTAGAGCCTCATGTCAGCTTCTGCACTTAGAATGGATTGAAGGGGCCAAGAGTGGAAGCAAAGAGAAAATTACAATTTTATGAAAGTTTGGGCCAGGGCAATATAGTGGGTGGAACAAACTGTATAAGATCCTTATTAATCCTCTTTCTAGCCAATAATATGATGGCATAAGAAAAGGTTAGATATACATTCCATGGCCTTGAAAATAAGTGAGGGACTCCTTGCCTCTTATAATAATGCCCTGAATGACAAATCTAACTAATTATTATATAGTGTGACCTAAATCAAATTAAGATGACAAGAAGAATGTTGAGAAGAAGAATTAAGAGGAAGAGAAAAAGAAAGAGGAGGAGGAAGAAAAGGAAGAGGAGGAGGAGGAGAAAAAGAAGAGCCTCTCCAACTCTTTGCACTGACACAAGTGTGCCACTTATCCAAGACTGGACATAGTTGATAGTAGAATATAGTGCATGACAAATTCATATAGCTTCTTTAATGAATTGTTTTCTTCAGATATTTTTTTTATCCTCCAAGCACAAGCTTCCCAAAAGAAAAGGTAAATTATTTAGATTTTATCCTTAAACTAAGACTTTTTAAAAAATGTTTTTAGATATAGAAATTTTCTTTTCTTGGCTGCTCATCAATTCCATCATATGTTAATCAATAAAAACACAAGTCTTAATAAGCACCTGCTGCATATAAGATATCATTCTCTGTATTTAAGGCAGTCTCAAAGGATATTACAATGTAGTAGGGAAGTCATATTAACACGTGTTCTAAATATGGTTTGGTTCATTATTAATGACTGAAAGAGAAAAAAATAAGCAATATATAACCAACTAGTTCTTTCATATATGCAGAAAAGAAAACTTAATGTTTCTAAATAAGCACCTCCTATTTTGTTGATGTAATTAATATAACAGAGAAGATTATATCGAAGAATGAATAAAGATTAGATAGCATAAGAAAAAGGATTCCAGGTGTAGATGATGTATAAATAAGTTCAAGGAGGAATGTTTAAGTAATAGATGATCTAGGATGAATCACAGAGGTGGGAATAGGATTAAAAGAAGGCTGTAAAGAAGGTTTAGCTCTAATGATAATGGATTTTAGATCCAAGTGAATAAAGCATAAAGTTGGACATTAGCCAATGGAACATGACTAGCTGCCAAAAAGGTTTTAGAAAGTATAAGAAAGAAGAAGTTGAAATGATAAAAGCTTCATTTTATTTTTATATATTTTTCCATTTATTTTAAATTAACGTATTAAACAGGTACATACGTATTTTATGCAGAATGTTTTGAAATATGCATACATGTGGAATGGCTAAATAAAGCTAATCAACATATGTATTACCTCACATATTTGTCATTCTTTATAGTGAGAACACTTAAAATATATTCTCTTAGACATTTTTAAGTATGTGATACATTTTATTAACTGTAGTCACCATGGCGTGCAATAGCTCTCTTGAACGTATTCCCCCAGGTAGCTACCAATTTCCTCTCTGCTTCTATAAGTTCAACTTTATAAAAGTTTCATTTTATAAAAATTAACAAGGAAGCCACGTGAAAAATGGACTGGATAAGAGAGGAAGTTCCGAGATCACATAAAAATTAAAATTGACAATTCTGAGACATCACTAAGAGTCTAACTATATGTCTATAGGTCTCCTGTCTTACATAATGATCTTGCACTTGTTTTTAAATGTCTACACTGGTATTCCATTGCAATCATAGATGAAACGAACAGCATCCTGGCTGAATCAATACCACTATTCCATTTGTTGTCCACATCCTTTTTTTTTTTTTGAGACAGAGTCTCGCTCTGCTACATAAGCCACGTACTTGACATATAACTTTGACCAAACAGTTGCTTTGTCATTTCAAAACCAGTAAGTAAAAGTTAGCACAACATTTATAATAGAACTTTCCTGTCATTTTATAATATTACATAAAGCCACAAAGCTTATAATATTGGGTGCTAAGTATTTCACAATCCAAAGAGAAGTACCACATTTGTTATGGTGTACCAGTTAAAAGAAAGCTGAACTGGCTCCATAACTTTTTTTTTCTACCTGAAACCTATGTAGATTAAGGCTATGGATATATTTGTGAGAAGAGAGTTTCCTGAGGTGAGGAAATACAGATCTAAAAACCACTGTCAGGATTTTCTTCCTTTCCTGCGGATGGCCTCTATGGCAAATTTGAAGGCTCTAAAAAACCCTTGGAGATTGAGAGAAGTTGGAGTCAAGAAAAAATTGACTTTTTACTCTTTAGCTGCAGGAAACCAGAAATAGGCCTCATGCTTCTACCAGGATGGGGAGTGTTGTGACATCTTAGGAGAGCTTGTTCCGTCATCCCTGGAGATCCACAAAGAGACTGCAGCCTGGATCTCATACTGTAAGTCTGAAGCTAGGAGGAGGCTTGGAACGCCCATGCAAAGAGCAGAAAGGCCACAGTAGAAACAAGCTAAAATTCTACAATTTGACAAACAAGGAGGTTTTAGGTACTCTGAACTAAGTGGATACTGTGGAAGTTCTGAAAGTATTGCCCCACTCACTCCCTTATAAAAAATATGACTTGCCATAGTGAAGACTTTGTGTGATGTTCTGTCAGAGGTACTAGTTGAGAACAAAATCCAAAAGGTCAACTCTAGATTATCACCTTATCATCAGAGAATACATAAAATCAAAAGGTGCTGTGAGGTGGATGGACAAGGGTGGGTCAAAAAAATCTAGCAGCACAGACTTCATAAAAGTTTGAACATCTGTATGTCTGCCAAGACAGAGGGGAATAATCAGCCAGTTATTGCTAGCTAAGAATTGCCAATAGTTCCATCAATACAAAAGAACTTTGCTTTTTTCTCCTTTGAATCTTCTTCACTATGTTTGGTTCTTAGAAGAACCAAGAAGATGAGAAGGAAGAGTGGACATGGTGAAGGCAAGGCTGGATTTTCTGGGAAGCCACTGAAGCTCAAGCTTCTAAATGCCTCACTTGCACAGGCCTCCTTGGAAGACCATGGACCAAATTTTGCATTCATAATTTGTATTTTGTTTAATTAAAAGAGCTTCCCTTCCCACAGTTGTATAAGCTTTAGGCTCTACAAAACCGGGGTTTAAAAAAAAAAAAGGAAGGGCCAGGTGTGGTGGCCCACGCCTGTAATCCCAGCACTTTGAGAGGCTGAGGCAAGTGGATCATGAGGTCAGGAGTTCAAGACCAGCCTGGTCAAGATAGTGAAACACCATCTCCACTAAAAATACGAACAAATTAGCTGGGCATGGTGGCAGACGCCTGTAATCTCAGCTACTTGGGAGGCTGAGGCAGAGAATTGCTTGAATCTGGGAGGCAGAGGTTGCAGTAAGCTGAGGCTGCACCACTGCACTCCAGACTGGGAGACAGAGCAAGACACTAGGAAAATAATAGATCACCCATGTTCTTTTTCTTGTTGCTGCTTGTCAGTCTGTGGGTTAAACCAGGCTTGGAGTAGTGTTTACATGGAAAGATAAATTAATATTTTGATATATGTTGGGATGAACTTACTAATAGCTGAAAGTGGCTGAAATCCATAGAATATGCCTCAGTTTCCATCAAGAGATATCAGAGAGACGGTTGGAAGTTTATGGTGTGGAGGGAAGCGTAAGCTGCTTCCAATTGTACCTCAGCAAGTTAATCCAATTAAAAATTTGTGTTCTATTATGGTGGAAAAATACTGATGCTAGTTTTGTGGTAAGCCTTATATGTAATTTGGAAGGAAGCAAACTTAACTCCTCTTTTTTTCATTTTCATATTTCATATCTGGACTGAATTTTTATCCTTGGGATATCTAAAATATCCAAAATTTTAGAGTGAAGCAAAAAAAGAATGCTTGAGGGTTGTACACACACAGACACACACACACACACACACACACACACACACAACTATTTACTTCTAACATCTGTCTAATAAATCCACAGTAAATTTACGGGGAAATTATCCCAAAATTACCAGACTTGTATTTGCTTTATGCCCGAATAAAGTATTAAAACAATAAAAACTTTATATTTTTTCCTCATTTTTACAGTATTGTAAATGTAAAGTTTGCAGTTAAATAACTGACATATTTTATTACCTCAGAGGGAAAAAATGTTCATTTTTGCTTAAGAAAGGTTTTTACCTCCATGCACAAATAGATATTTCTGGAGAGTTTATTATCTGCTAATAAGTAGTTTAGGTTACAAAAAAAAAAAGGAAAGAGAAGAAAAGTAATCCAAGGAAGAGAAAACAAAGCAACAGGTTGTGATAATGGTAGTAGTAAAATTTAACATATAAAATGTGAAAAAAATCTTAGCTGAAATTAAATCAGATTGTGATTTCAGATTTGAAGTGTGTAGGTTATATTATTATATATAGTTACAATGTTTTGTTTTCTTATTTATCAGAACGTCTACAAACATACTATAATTTGCCTATCACTAGCTATAATCAGCTCATCCTTCATGTGAGATATGTCATTTTTTCTTAGATCATTGTGCCCTCAAGTCATATGTGCTATACTTCTGGTCCACAAACCCTTTGGAATACAGAGTGCTATTGAATTGGATTTCCATTTGGATTTCTTCCAGAGTCATTGCTTTGAGAGCAGCACATGAAATAACAAAATTGGCATGGGTTGGTTTAACTCAATAGCTAACTCTGTTGTTTTCTGTTGATAATAGTGTGTGGGATAGTTGAAAATGCAATCTACAATGTTGCTTTTCTATGCAGACAAATTACATTATATATAATTTAGCATTTATCTTCAGTTATATTCTGAAGCTTCACGCATTTCAGTAAATATCTCTCTTATAGCTTATGATAGATAATTGATAACAACAGAGGATTGAAAATAAAGAAGAAGAAATGATTATACTCATTTACTAGTGAGCATACAATAGCCAACCTTGGATTTTTCTCTTTTATAGTTTTCTGGCAAAGGCGGTAATGTGAAATAACAGTTTATGCAGAAATATTCAAGTAGAAATAAGATAAATATGTTCAAGAGAAGAGAGAAGACAAGCATGGAAGCAACATGGTAACCGTGGCATGGGCAGGGTGGGGGTCACTTAGGGTAGGGGAAGTGATGTCAGAGGAGGCAAGACCAAAATCAAGTAAAGTTTAAAGGCATATATGAAAATTTGTATTGTGTTTTAAGCGTGAATCTAAATTACTGGAGAAATTTGAGCAGGGGTAGTATACAATAACGATTTACATTTTGTTATATCACCATGCATAGAAGATAGATCATAGTGGAAGAAACTTGATACATGTATTAGTTAAGTGTCTATAGAACTATTTTCATTTGTAACATAGTGAAACAGGAAATAGCATTCAGAAATATGACCAATATAGATGGTAAATCATATGGTTAATTGTATATATATCTTTAGCTATGCTTGTACCTCATATTTGCAGTGTGATATTTTCCTCTAAGTTTCCTAAATAGCAGTTTTGAGTATACTTAGCAAGAATATTTTTAAAAAATATGTAAGCCCAAGATAGATATAGGCATATTTATTTTCATACCTATGAGTTTAAAAAAGTTTATGGAAGAGTTGGATTGAGAAGGCAAAACCTTGAAAATTTAACCACAAATGGTACTCAGAGCATCTTTTTGTAACTTTAAGCAGTAATTTAGCATTTACTAAATTTTATAAGGTTTCCTATTCTATAGCTAAGAAAGCTGGTGAGATATTAGAGTAATAACACTGAACTAGGTGCTAAGAACCTGATTTTCAATCGAAGAGCTGCTATTAAATGTTTGATTTGAAGGACTTCGTGGTCATTTAGGATATTTTTAACTCAAATATTCTATGATAACCATTGTAACTTTAAAGAATACAGATAGAACTAAGGAGCATAATTAATTATATTATCCAATGTTATTGAGAAGAATTGTTAGCCATTACTAATGTTTAATACGTATGTTATATATATTTATATTTTATATGTACATTTATATATAAACATATATAAATATTTTATATAAAATGCAGAAGATAATATGTATAATATAAAATATATAAATATTTTGTATGTAATATTCATATATAAAATATATATTAATTGATATATGTAATATATATTTGACTTACATAAATAAAAGATAATGGGGTCTTTCTAAGTTGCTCAGGCTGCTGGCCTCTAACTTCTGGGCTCCAACAATTCTCCCACTTCAGCCTCCCTAGCAGATTGGGTTACAGGCACATAAAGGTTGGTACATTATGAACTTTTAAAAACCTTTTAGAACTTCCACTTTTGGAAAGATGGAGTAAACATACTTTATGCCTCCCACCTAGTACAACTAATGTCTCTGGCCAGTATATAGAAAACAAGCATGAGAAAACTCCAAAAGTTTAGGGAAAAAAGGCAGACCAAGTAGGGAATTAGGGACCCACAGAAAGAGGATGCTGAGTTCCTTGTGTTTTCTTTTGTTCCATATATGCCAGCTTAAGAAGCTGGCAATCCACAAATGCCAATGGGTACAAACAAAAAAAATGTTCTAACAAATGTCTGCTCTCTGTAGCAAAAGGGCTAGTAAAGAAGTAGCTTAGCAAGATAGAAATCTTTTATATAATAATCAATATAATTGGTAAAAATTCACTAAGCCATTTTAACTAATAAAGAACAAACACACACAAAAGCGTGTGTGTGTATATGTGTGTGTGTGTGTGTGTGTGTGTTTATAGACTCATGTATTCAGAGCCCTCAAAATCTGCAATGGATGAAATGTCCATACAATTAAATCCTCAAATTAAAGTTAATTTTAAATTTGCAACATGGCTGTATCATAGAGAAAATCAACTAATCAAGACCCATCACTGCTTTAAATCTTCCTGCTGCTACTTGTATTATATTTGGCCATTCTTGCATTGCTATAAAGAAATACCTGAAACTGGGTAATTTATAAAGAAAAGGGGTTGAATTGGCTCACAGTTTTCCAGGAGGTACAGGAAGTATGGCTCCAGCATCTGCTTAGTTTCTGGGGAGGCCTCAGGAGCTTTTACTCATGGTGGAATGCAAAGCAGGAGCAGACACAACACATGGAAAGAAAGGGGAGCAAGAGAGCAGGGGAGGAGGTGCCACACATTTTTAAGAATTAAAAAAAACCCCAGATATCCTGAGAACTCACAAGGAAAGCACTAAACCATGAAGGATCGTCCTAAGTAATCTAAATACTTCCAACCAGGTCCCACCTCCAACACTAGGAGTTAAAATTCAACATGAGACTAGGAGGGGACATATATTCAAAATACATCATTTCTATTCCCAATTCAAATTAAATTTTGGTAATAGTTTATTTGATTATGCGTCAGATACTCATTTTCCTTTCGAAAGACATTTAAAAACATAGCAACAGTAGCCTAATTATCTCAAACTTTTAAAAATATAGATGTAGTAAATTCCAAACAAAGAATAAACCTAGATTACAGCTATTTATAGAAAAAAACCTAAATCTCATAGATCTTTAGGATAAATATACAAAAAATTACTAAATGTTTTAATGTTGCAGTTTTAAAGGATTCTGACATTTTACAAATATATGTATTTAAGATTGTCAAATCTTAATGCGAAAATGCAATCAAAACCCTCTGTTGACAAAAATCCTCTCTTTCCCAAAATGGGCATCCTGAATATGTGGTCTAATTCCATTGAGAAATTGGATTATATGTCATAGTACCAACCTTTAATCTTATAAAATTAAATATACAATTAAAATGGAAGGTTTTATTCATTTACTAAAATCATGTTATGCAATAGTTTTTAGTTTATGCAAGCAGTTCTCCCACTCAGAAGGAAAAAATAAAATTGCAGAAGTCTAAAATTGAAATAATTATTGGGTAAGTAAATCTTAAAATTCAAAAGATTTTATATTTCTCATTTTTTTTTTATTGCCCTTCACAGAGCTTTGTGGAGGCCTCTTTCACTGGTCTTCTGGAGTTACATTTAATTTCTTCACCTAAATAATGTATCTCTGCAGGAATTACTTTTCTAGGTTGTGTTATTTTGGTAGTTTACTGTTGCTTCGGTTTTTGTTTTCTATAAGAGAGGGAGAGAGAGAGAGAGAGGGAGAGAAAGAGAGAGAGAGAGAGAGACAAGAGAGAGAATGATTGCGGTCCAA
This sequence comes from Cacajao melanocephalus, assembly GCA_963573385.1. Lineage (NCBI taxonomy): Eukaryota > Metazoa > Chordata > Mammalia > Primates > Pitheciidae > Cacajao > Cacajao melanocephalus. Next base: position 4,412 of record CAUYLG010078883.1, on the reverse strand, counting down.
ATAGAAAATATTACCCAGGATAAAAAATTATACATCTGTTTTGTAAGTTCAAAAGACCATTTTTAGCACCTATCTTCACTAAGTTAGGGAAAATTTTTATCCATTTTACAGATAAGGCAGTAGAGGCAAAAAGATGTTAAAGTGTTTTCCAAGAACATTGCATGGCACATTATAAAGACTTAAATAATAAAAGAATGAATGTTTGAATGACTGTTACTAATAAGAGATGAAGTGGGGAATATAATCTAGTCCTCTCTCTATTAATGATTAAACTACCACTAACTACATTGCTGATTACATTAAATATAAAAAAACTCGTAAAGTTATTGAATTCTACTTTGTTTCATAGATTGACATTTCTTAGAAAATATTTATTTTTTTTCTCTTCCTCCAAACCATGTGCTATTTAATGACAGGGAAGGAGAAAACTCATAATCCTGTGGGACCTAGGAAACCATTCACTTTAGGTATTCTATTTAGTCTTTTAAACATGTGAAACTTAATCCAGACCTTTCCTTTAAATGTCATATTTGCCTTCTTCTAGAAATTATATATTTTTTAAACAAATGAGACGTTTTCTATTCTGACACCTTGCTATATCCACTTACATGAGCCTCTCAGTTTAAAATCATCTTAATCTTATAAAACTTTATTTGTGTTGGTTAACATATACATTTTACACTTAGGAACAGGTGTAAACTCTGACATCTGGAACATCCATCAGAAAAGAATGTCCCTGAGGCACTTACACAAGAGGATATCAATACACATTCAAACAATGACATTTCAGACAGATAAATGCCCTTATATCAGGGCACCAAATAAGAAAAATAGGAAGCATAAGCAAAGAGAACATGACATAAAATGAAATACATATGTAGAGAGTGACCATCATTTGCAGGGGTTAGGGCCTGATTCCATGGTGAAACTAAAGTCCATTTTAAAATGGAAGATTTAACATTTAACAGCTAAACACATAAAAAGGAATTCATAGCAGAAAAACCTACATCAATTGGAGTGACCTTTCTCAGAGATATCTTTTACAGATTTTCCTTCTGGCTGTCTCTTTTCTTCCTTGCTCTACCCTAGACCTTTTTCAATAGGGATCTTTTTCTTTTTTTTTTCCCCTCATATATAACCTTATTTTGCCCTCTTTAGTCTTATGAATGAGCTTCCACTGGACAAGATTTTGAGATATTTCTGTCCTGCTGTGTGAAGACTTTGGAAGCGCCAGAATCCACTCTATTGTATGGGACTCTTTCTCTCAGGAAGTTGTCTCAAATTATGACAGTAGGGAAAACAAAAGCAAACAAGCATGAAAGCCTGTCACAGTTGATGCACATAAAATTCCTCAAAAAGACTTTTTTTCAGTTATATATCTCTATAAAGTTTTTTTTTCTTTTTTTAGATATACGTATATTTTATTGCACTTTAGGTTCTGGGGTATATGTGCAGAACATGAAGTATTGTTGCATAGATACATACATGGCAATGTGGTTTGCTGCTTACATCTCCCTGTCACCTATACCTGGCATTTCTCCCAATGTCATCCATCCCTAACCTCCATAGCCCCCGCTGTCCCTTCCCTAACCCCCACCAACAGACCCCAGTGTGTGATGCTCCCCTCCCTGTGTCCACGTGTTCTCATTGTTCCACACCTGCCTATAAGTGAGAACATGCAGTATTTGATTTTCTGTTCTCGTGTCATTTTGCTGAGAATGACGGTTTCCAGATTCATCCATGTCCCTACAAAGGACAAGAACTCATCTTGTCCTTATGGAATACTATGGCTGCATAGTATTCCATGATGTGTATGTGCCACATTTTCCTTGTCCAGTCTATAATTGATGGGCATTTGGGTTGGTTCCAGGTCTTTGCTATTGTAAACAGTGCCGCTGTGAAGATACGCGTGCATGTGTCTTTATAATAGAATGATTTATAATCCTTTGAGTATATACCCAGTAATGGGATTGCTGGGTCAAATAGAATTTCTATTTCTAGGTCCTTGAGGAATCACCACACTGTCTTCCACAATGGTTGAACTAATTTACACTTCCACCAACAGGGTAAAAGTGTTGCTATTTCTTCACATCCTCTCCAGCAAATGTTGTCTCCAGATTTTTAAATGATCGCCATTCTAACTGGCATGAGATGGTATCTCAATGTGGTTTTGATTTGCATTTCTCTAATGATCAGTGATGATGACCATTTTTTCACATTTGTTGGCCTCATATATGCCTTCTTTTGAAAAGTGTCTGTTCATATCCTTCGCCAACTTTTGGATGGGTTTGTTTGTGTTTTTCTTGTAAATCTGTTTTAGTTCTTTGTAGGTTCTGGATATTAGCCCTTGGTCAGATGGGTAGATTGCAAAAATTTTTTTCCCATTCTGTTGGTTGCCAGTTCACTCTAATGATTGTTTCTTTTGCTGTACACAAGCTCTGGAGTTTAATTAGATACCATTTGTCTATTTTGTTGCCATTGCTTTTGGTGTGTTAGTCATGAAATCCTTGCATATGCCTATGTCCTGAATGGTTTTGCCTCGGTTTTCTTCTAGGGTTTTTGTGGTATTAGGTTTTATCTTGAAGTCTTCAATCCATCTGGAGTTAATTTTAGTGTGTAAGGTGTCAGGAAGTTTCTGCTTTCTGCACATGGCTAGTCAGTTTCTCAACACCATTTATTAAACAGGAAATCCTTTCCCCATTGCTTGTTTCTGTCAGGTTTGTCAAAGATCAGATGATTGTAGATGTGTGAAATTGCCTCCAAGGCCTCTGTTCTGTTTCATTGATCTATATCTCTGTTTTGGTACCAGTACCATGCTGTTTTCATTACTGTAGCCTTGTAGTATAGTTTGAAGTCAAGTAGCATGATGCCTCCAGCTTTGTTCTTTTTGCCTAGGATTCTCTTAGCTATGTGGGCTCTCTTCTGGTTCCATATGAAGTTTAAGGTGTTTTTTTCCAGTTCTGTGAAGAAAGTCATTGGTAGCTTGATGGGAATAGCATTGAATCTATAAATTACTTTGAGCAGTATGGCCATTTTCACAATATTGATTCTTCCTAACCATGAGCATGAAATGTTTCTCCATTTGTTTGCATCCTCTCCTATTTCCTTGAGCAGTGGTTTGTAGTTCTCCTTGAAGAGGTGCTTTATGTTCTTTGTTAGTTGTATTCTTAGATATTTCATTCTCTTTGTAGCAATTGTGACTGGGAGTTTGCTCTTGATTTCGTTCTTTTAGTCTGTTATTGATGTATAGGAATGCTTGTGATTTCTGCACATTGTTTTTGTATCCTGAGACTTTGCTGAAGTTGCTTATCAGTTTAAGGACATTTTGGGCAGAGATGATAGGGTCTTCTAAATATACAATCATGTTGTCTGCAAATAGAGACAATTTGACTTCATCTTTTCCTAATTGAATACCATTTATTTATTTTTTCTTGCCTGATCGCTCTGGCTAGAACTTCCAATACTATATTGAATAGGAGTGGTGACAGACAGCATCCTTGTCTAGTGCCAGATTTCAAAGGCAATGCTTTCAGTTTTTTCCCATTCAGTGTCATATTGGCTGTAGGTATGTGGAAAATAGCTTTTATTATTTTGAGATATGTTCCTTCGATACCCAGTTTCTTGAGAGTTTTTAGCATAAAGGGCTGTTGAATTTTGTCGAAGGCCTTCTCTACATCTATTGAGATGATCATGTGGTTTTTGTCTTTGATTCTGTTTATGTGGTGGATTACATTTATAGACTTGTGTATGTTGAACCAGCCTTGCATCCCCAGAATGAAGCCTACTTGATCGTGATGGATAAGCTTTTCGATATGCTGTTGCAATCAGTTTGCCAGTATTTTATTGAAGACTTTTGCATCTATGTTCATTATGTATATTGGCCTGAAGTTTTCTTTTTTTGTTGAGTCTCTGCCAGGTTTTGGTATCAGGATGATGCTGCCCTCATAAAATGATTTGGGAAGGATTCCCTCTTTTTGTATCATTTGGAATAGTTTCAGAAGTGGTACCAGCTCCTCTTTGTATGTCTGGTAGAATTCCACTGTGAACCCATCTGGACCTGGACTTTTTTGGTTGGTAAGCTATTAATTGCTGCCTCAACTTCAGACCTTGCTTTGGTCTATTCAGGGTTTCAAATTCTTCCTGGTTTAGGCTTGTGAGGGTGGAAGTGTCCAGGAATTTATCCATTTCTTCCAAGTTTACTGGTTTATGTGCATAGAGTTGTTTGTAGTAATCTCTGATGGTAGTTTGTATTTTTGTGGAGTCAGTGGTGATATCCCCTTTGTTGTTTTTTATTGCATCTATTTGATTCTTCTCTCTTTTCTTTTTTATTTATCTGGCTAGTGGTCTATTTTGTTGATCTTTTCAAAAAACCAGCTGCTGGATTTATTGATTTTTTGAAGGGTTTTTTGTGT
>CAUYLG010078882.1:0-40516 GCA_963573385.1 Cacajao melanocephalus | reverse complement strand
GACACCCCGACAGGGGGGTACCCCGGGGATGGGTCAAGAAAGGGGGGTCCACGGGGCTGGACACCTAAACGTGTAAACACTTCAGTTGTAGACTCATGTCGGTGCTATGTGGAGATACAGAAATGGCGGTGCCCAGGGGAGGGGTACAGAAATGGGAGGGCCCAGGGGAGGCACAGAGAAATGGGGGTGTCCAGGGGAGGGGTACAGAAATAAGTGCCAAGGGAGGGGGCAGGGCTGGGGGTGCCAGCAGAGAGGGTCCCCCAGGGCCAAGGTCCCAGGGTGAAGCGCAGTGGGGGTCACCCTTCAGAGGCCCTGGGTGACAGCCCTGCCGGCGCCTGCTTTGTGAACAGTACATCCACGTGTTCCTGAATGAGGTGACAGCACTGGTCCCCGTGCTGAACGAGACCAAGCACTCCTTTGCCCTGTACACCCCCGAGCGGACGCGGCAGAGGTGGCCAGTGCGTCTGGCTGCCGCCACCGAGCAGGACATGAATGACTGGGTGAGTGGGTGGTGGTCCCCTCGGGCTGGAGAGAGGGACAGCCTCGGTGGGGTGGCCTGGCCTGGCCTGCTCCCTTATGACCGGCACTGTGCCACGCCAGCTCGCCTTGCTCAGCCTGTCCTGCTGCGAGAGCCGGAAGGTGCAGGGCCGCCCATCCCCGCAGGCCATCTGGTCCGTCACCTGCAAGGGGGACATCTTCGTGAGCGAGCCCAGCCTGGACCTGGAGGCCCACGAGCACCCCCTGCCCTGCGACCAGATGTGAGTGGACTGCATCCTGGGTGGGGTCTGGGGCCAACCTTAACCCAGGGGGGCCCAGAGGACTGGAGTCCACGCGTGGCCAAGCTTCTCGCTGACCAGCCAGAGGCATGCCCACTGGTTCCCAGGACCTAATTCCCCCTGGTTCTGTACAAGAACCCCAAGAGGGTGCCCCAGAAGCCCCACTGGGCCCAGGGTGAGTCGGTGCTACCCAGCAGCCTCGGAGCATTGGGAGAAACGTGGAGTGCAGGTGAGGGGCTCAGTTCTCCAACGCAGGGGGCTTCCAGGCCAGGGCAAAGCAGCCAGACCAGCCTGGGTGACATAGCCAGACTCGTCTCTACCAGAAAAAAAAAATCAAAAAATTAGCAAGGCATGGTGTCATGCACTTGTAGTCCCAGCTACTCGAGGGGCTGAGGTGGGAAGATCGCTTGAGCCCAGGAGTTCAAGGCTTCAGTGAGCTGTGATCACACCCCACGCCATGGCAACCCAGTGAGACCTTGTCTCAGAAAAAAAGCCAGAGGGGGAATGAGGTTCCCTGGGGAGATGTGAGCTGAGTCCTGAGGAGGAGGGCCTGGCAGGGGACACAGGGTCTATGATTCTGTCTCTCATGGGACAGAGAGGCTGCCCCAGGGGGTCTCCCCAAGCTGACGAGGGCCTGGGCTTCATTACCCATGGGCACCAGAGCTGGGGACATAGTGAGCCAGAAGCAGCAGGGGACAGCAGTATACTGTCAGAGGATTCAGATTGCCTCTGGTGACAGTGACAGTGGCAGGGCCTCGGCTGCAGGAGGCTGACCCGCACCAGCTGCAGCCTGCACACTGCCCGCCCAGGAGGCCACGCGTGCCACCTCCCAGTGACACCCTGGAAGCCCAAGGGCCATGCTGTCACTCATACAGAGGATTAGATGTCACCTCCAGCTCTGGCCTGTGACATTCAAGCCTGGCTGCAACTGCCACTGTGGCCAGCCTGTTCCCCTGGGTCCCAGACCCCAAGGGGCCCTGTGAAACACACCGCTGGCCTCATCCCCCTCCATGTCACCCTGGGGATGAGGTAGGTGGCTTCTGGAAGACTCCTAGCCTGTGGGGAGGGTCTGACCTGCACAGCCCCAGTGCTAAGACCCTGCACCTCTCATGGGCTGAGTCTCTTTAGCGTCAATTAATATGAAAGCAGAGGTCAGGCAGAGTGGACGGTCTGTGCTTGGAGACTGAGGGCTGGGAAAATACCAGGACCATGGGAGGCCACAGAACAAAAGGGTGGCTGGGCAGGTTGGAAAATGGGGCCTGAGGGGTTTCTACCTTCCCTCTTCCATCCTTCCAGGTTCTGGCGGCAGATGGGAGGCCACCTGCGGGTGGTGGAGGCCAATAGCCGGGGCGTGGTGTGGGGCCTTGGCTATGACCACACGGCCTGGGTGTACACGGGCGGCTATGGAGGCGGCTGCTTCCAAGGTGAGCTCAGCCCACAGCCCCGCCCAGAGCCTTCCTGGGTGTTCTTCCCTCTAATCCCAGTCTGGGTTCCCTGCCCAAGGCCAGGGCCCCTTTTCCTGTGTTCACACTCGGCTAACAGCTGGCTGACAGGTGACCTTCACCACTGCCAGCCTCCACCCAGGATGGTCCCTCCCAGGACCCACCCGAGCTGAGGTCCTTGAAGGTTCCAGAGAGGCAGCGGCCAGGGCCCACCAGCAGGTCCAGCTCCTCATTTTCAGATGAGGTCCCAGGGCGTTAGGTGGGTTCTTCCTTTGGGTTGAGCACTTGCTGGTCTTCTGTGGGCTTCCTGGTTTCTAGGAGCCAGGGTCCCTCTGTTCCTACTGGGAAAGGAAGGCAGAAACAGACACTGAAACGGGACATTCCAGGCCACACACATGTCCCTCAGTGGGGAGCAGCTAACCCCAGAGAACTGTGGTCCCCTGAGACCCCAGGAACACATATCTGAGCAGGCTTTCCAGCTTCCCTGTGTGCAAGGCAGGAATTACCTCTCTTCATTTTACAAGTGAGGAAGCTGGGGCTCACAGAGGTCACGTTGATGGTCCCAGGTGCCTTTGGTCACAGAATGAGCTGGGTGGGCCTCATGCCTCTCTGGTGCTAAGTAGGAGGGCAAGGTGGGAAGAGGTGTAGCCAAGAGCACAGCGAGAGGTGGGGGTGCTGGAGGGGTGTGGATGGGAGGTGAAACGCACTGCAAGCTGTTCTCATCGAGGTTGTGCCATCCCAGAATAATCATGGTCCCACAGGAGAGAAACCCAAGCCAGGCCGGCCCCGTGAGATAAGCTCAACAGGCTTGTTTGCCCCTCTCCACGGACCTGGCTCCAGCCTGTCCTCCCCACCTCTCTGTGGGAGTCTGTGCTTCAGACGGAAAGCCAGAATCCCAGTCAGGGGAGATGTGGCCTCCGTTCCAGCAGCCACCTCTCCCGACAGGCCTGGCCAGCAGCACCAGTAACATCTACACACAGTCAGACGTGAAGTGCGTGCACATCTACGAGAACCAGCGCTGGAACCCTGTCACAGGCTACACCAGCAGGTAAGTGGCACAGGTGCCCGGCCAGGGTGCTGCCTGGCACAGGCCTTAGTCCTGGCAAAAACGGGACAGCAACATCCACCGTAGCATGCAGTCCAGCAGAGCCTGGTGTCGGGCCCCCAGCAGGAAACTAACTGGATCTTATCGCTCACTGACATTTTCTTTTTTTTGCTTGAGCCTTTTTATTGAGACAGAGTCTTGCTCTGGCTGGAGTGCAGTGGTATGATCTCAGCTCGCTGCAACCTCTGCCTGCTGGGTGCAAGCAATTCTCCTGCCTCAGCCTCCCGAGTAGCTGGGATTACAGCGCCCGCCACCATCCTTGGCTAATTTTTTGTAATTTTAGTAGAGACGGGGTTTCACTATGTTGGCTAGTCTGGTCTCAAACCCCTGACCGCAAGTGATCTGCTCACCTTGGCATCCCAAAGTGCTGGGATTACAGGCGTGAGCCACCACATCTGGCTGAAAGTCTCTAACTATGAGGACAGAGTTTCTACCTCCAAGAAATTTATGTAATTCCTTCATAATAAGATTCTATTCCTGATTCAAGCACCCGAGATAGAAGAAAGAAAGGTTTTGTACTTTTTTATACTGGAGTTTTGACATCTTTTACTAGATGGTATTTCATATTTTTGAACACTACTATAAGTGGAACACTCAAACTTTTAAATTTTTTTTTTTAACTTTTTGAGGCTGTCTAAACAAATGCAATTGGTTTTCTCTCATGCTTTTTTTTTTTTTTTCGAGACAGAGTCTCACTCTGTTGCCCAGGCCGCAGTGCAGTGGCACAATCTTGGCTCACTGCAGCCTCTGCCTCCCGGGTTCAAGCAATTCTCCTACCTCAGCCTCCCAAGTAGTTGGGATTACAGGCACACACCACTATGCCCGGCTAATTTTTGTATTTTTAGTAAAGACAGGGTTTCGCCATGTTGGCCAAGCTGGTCTCGAACTCCTAAACTTCCAAGGCCTGCCTCGGCCTCCCAAAGTGTGAGATTACAGGCGTGAGGCACCGAGCCCAGCTTCCGCTCCTGCTTTTTCCAAATTGACAAAATAAACACTAAGTGATAGAAATAACAAACTCTGACAACTCTCATCTCACCAGCCAAAGACAGCAACTGCAATTAGCATGTAGGGTGTGGCCTTCTGACCGTCCTGTATGTTCCTGTTGGGGGCAGACAAGGCCAGGCACAGGGAAGGGGCTCTGTGCCTCTTCATTCCGTACCCAGTGTATCTGGCCTTACTCTGTCTTAGATGCCTTGACCAGATGTGACCTTTTCAGCGTCCTATGGAACCACTTAAAGGATGTCTCTGTGTGTAAATATTTGTGTGTCTGTGTTTACCCTAGTAAATCAAGGGATTTGAGATTTTCAAATATTTGACGCATGTCGCCAAAATATTTCAATCCTGAAAACCTCCACCTCAACTGTGGGCAGTGTCCACACAGCCTGGCAACACACTTGGACCTCAGCTCCCTCCGCACATCCTCCTCAGTCCTTAGGAAAAACAGGGCAGGGCTATGCACCACATCTATCTCAGAGAGGGCTGACCGAGGGCCACAGCTAGACATCACAAATGCGTGCCCCAGCCGTGGTCTCCGGGCATCTCAGCCTCAGTCGCCCCCAAAACCACCCCGTGTGCTGCTTCCCGTCACTCTAGTGTCCTGTAGTGGCCGTAACAAAGCACCACAGACCACGTGGTTTGAACAAGAGAAGCGTGGCCATGTGTGGTGACTCACACCTGCAATCCCAGTGCTTTGGGAGGCTTAGGAGGAAGGATTGCTTGAACCCAGGAGTTTGAGATCAGCTGGGCAACAAAGCAAGACTCTGCCTCTACAAGAAATTTAAAAATAAATTAGCCGGGCATGGTGGCACATGTCTGTAGTCCCAGCCACTCAGGAGGCTGAGATGGGAGGATCACTTGAGCCCAGAAATTCGAGGCTGCAGTGAGCTATGATCACACCACTGCACTCCAACCTGGGCAACAAAGTGACAACCTGTCTCTGGGGGGAAAAAAAAGAAAGAAACAAGGAGAGAAAGAGAAAAAGAATGGAGAAAGAAAGAAGAAAGAGAAAAAGAAAAAGCAAGAAAGAGAGACAAGGAGAGACAGAAAGGAAAAAAAAGAAGGAAGGAAAGAAAAAAGAGGAAGGAGAGAGGGAAGGAAGGGAAGGGAAGGAAAGGGAGGGGAGGAGAAGGGAGGGGAGGGAGGGAAGGAAGGAAGTCTTCTCCCCTCTCTGCATGTCTCTGTGTCCAAATTTCTTCTTTTTATAAGGACAACAGTCCTGTTGGATTAGGCCCTCCCTAGTGACCTCATCTGAACTTGATCATCTGCAAAGACCCTATTTCCAAACCAGCTCACATTCCCAGTACAGGGGTGTGGGGCGAGGACTGGAACGTCTTTTGGGGCAAACAGTTCAACCCATAATAGCCTGTCCGGGGTCAGGCTGAGGGGACTCTGGAGGGATAATGGGAGGGAAAGAGAGGTGGCTTCCAGCCTGCCCAGAGGCTGTGGCCTCTCTAGCCTGGGTACCCTGGTGAGGTGGGGTCTTCTGGATGGGTCTCCTGCCTGGGGCAGTGCTGGCTTTGACTGTCACCTCTTTTTTTTTTTTTTTTTTTTTTGAGATGGAGTCTTGCTCTGTCACCCAGGCTGGAATGCAGTGGCACAATCTCAGCTCACTGCAACCTCCGCCTCCCAGGTTCAGGCGATTCTCAGCCTCCTGAGTATCTGGGATTACAGGCACCTGCCACCACACCCAACTAATTTTTGTATTTTTAGTACAGATGGGGCTTCACCTGACCTCAGGTCTGGAACTCCTGACCTCAGGTGATTCACCTGCCTTGGCCTCCCAAAGTGCTCGGATTACAGGTGTGAGCCCCTGTGGCCAGCCAGCTGTCACCTCTTAGGAGAGCGAGTGCCGGGAGGTGGCTGGAGCTCAGCGCTTCCCTGCGAGGCTGCCACCAGGGGTGTTATGGGGGTGCCTGAGTGAACCGGTCCCCCAGTCTCCCTCATCACCAGCCCTGTCGTTCTGCTGCAGGGGTCTCCCCACCGACCGGTACATGTGGAGTGACGCCTCGGGACTGCAGGAGTGCACCAAGGCTGGCACGAAGCCCCCATCCCTACAGTGGGCCTGGGTGAGGCCCTGCCGCCCCGTGGGGGATTGGGAATCTGCCTGCCCACCCCTCCTCGAGTGCTCTGATTGCCCCCTGGATTTGAGGGGCTACCATCCTCACTGACCCACTCCTCCCAGGTTTCCGACTGGTTCGTGGATTTCAGCGTACTAGGGGGCACGGACCAGGAGGGGTGGCAGTACGCCAGCGACTTCCCTGCGTAAGCCTCTCCCTGCGCAGGGCCTTCGGGCCGGGTCCTGAGCATCAGGGCCCTGGAGGGCATGGCCCCCAGCCTCACTGCTCTGCCAGGCTGAACCCTGCCCCCTAAGCCTGGAGAACTCTGGCTCCCCAGCCCCCGGCCTGGCCAAGGAGCAGACCCCAGGGGCCAGCCCAGTTCCTGCAGGGGGAGGAGCCAGTGGAGGAGCTGGGAGGGGCCCAGGGGAGCGCTCCCTGCATACGTGGCACCCTGGGCCTCGGGGCATGGCACAGGTAGGAACTCCATGGCTCCCCCACACCAAGCTCATCTCTGCCGTGCCGGGCCCGGGCTCTGGGAGGGTCAGATGGTAGCACCCGGGGCACCAGACTGAGGGGCTTGAGGATAGCCTTAGCAGGGTCGGCTCTGGGAGGCTTTGAACCAGGCCCTGAGTGATGGGGTGCCCAACGTGAGATGTCATATGAAGGGGCAGCGTGAGCCCCTCAGAGAGACGCGGTCGCCATCCCCAGAGGCCCTGGACCCTGGCAGCGCAGGTGCACGGCGCGGGCAGGGCATTCACAGCACAGTCTCAGCCTGTCCGAGGGAGACAGAGCCAGGATAGCCTGAGCTGGGGCCCAGAGCCTGGAAGCTTCTGAGCAGGCCTAGACCATTCCCTCAGCCACAGCCAGGCCTCTCGGAGCACCCTACCCTAGCCAGGGGCCTCAACCTGACCCAGGGCTCTTGCTCCCCAAAGGGGCTCTGACAGGGCCTGGGGAGGGGAGGGCTGAGTCCCCTTCACCTGACCCTGATAGGCAACTGCTATGGCCCGGCCCCAGGAAGGCCCTGACCCCCTTCCCCAGGGAGCCCCCAACCTGTAGGAGACCCCAATCCCCGGGAGGCCCTCCCTGCAGGTCCCTGGGGCTGCACTCAGCCCTGACCCCACTGGGGCAGCCAGGAAGTGTCTCCCGAGAGCCATGCGTGGTGACATCTCCTCTGAATCCGATCCGTGGCTTCTGCCCAGGCTCTGTGCCCTGTCCCAGGTAGAACAAGAATGTTTGCATGCAGGGACTTTCCAGAAACTTCCACGAAGTGGCCCTGATTTCATCTTCTTCCTTCTTGCAGCTCATACCATGGGTCCAAAACGATGAAGGATTTTGTGAGGAGGCGGTGCTGGGCCAGGTGAGGCAGGGCCGCAGGGTGACTGTCGGCAACGTCAGGCTCCTGGAGGAGCAGCCCCTGAGGGGGCGCTGGTTCCCCACACCCCGGGCCTGGCTGATCTCTCAGCCTCTGACCTCAGTCCCAGAGAAAGAAGCAGCGGGGAGTTGGGTGAAGAGGGAAGCCGAGTCTAAGTAAATGTCAGCCCAGGAAATGCCCTCGGGCTCCCAACGCTCTCTGGTTTCAGAAGAGTTTGTTTTCATGAACAAATAAATGTCACTGGCACGCTCTCCTTGTGAGCTGGACAGAGAACGGGGCCTGGCTGGGGGTGGGGGTGGGGAGGGAGCCACCTCTGGGCCCCTCTTTCCACCATTCGGGGGTGGACTGCTTTCCTCCCCCTGACTCCAGCGGGAAGAGGCCCTGGAGCCTGGCAGTCACCTTGGGGTCCCCGGGCTGTGCCCCCTCTCCACTGTACAGAAAATGCAAGCTGGTGACCAGCGGGCCCTGGCTGGAGGTGGCCCCCATCGCCCTCAGGGATGTGTCCATCATCCCAGAGAGCCCGAGTGCTGAGGGGAGCAGGCACAGCATTGCGCTCTGGGCCGTCAGCGACAAGGGGGACGTGCTGTGCCGCCTGGGCGTGTCGGAACTCAACCCCGCGGTGAGCGCTGGGCCTGGCAGATTCTTCCTGAAATGAGGACCCTTGTTCTGGAGTCTGACTGGGCTCGGACCCTGCTCAGGACAAGCCCCTGGGACCAGTGGACACCGCCTGTGGCCCGAGTGGGTCCCTGCGCCTTGGGACAGTTGGCCAGGGAATGAGGCTGGAGGGGTGGGGGTGACAGAGGTGGGCCCAGGGTTACCTCAGCTCTTTGGCATCTAGTCCTTGGTGGTCAGCACCCTGGTGAGGTGCACACGCCCACTGGGGTGCTTTCCCTGCTTACAGGAGGATGAGATGCGCCCAGGAGTTCAATGAGCATGGAGATCAGGCCGGGTGGGGCTGTGCGACCCCAGTTGTCCCCCAGCCACCCGTGCTGCCCACCCACTAGGCCCATTTCTGCTGGGCCTGGAGGTGGGGCCTGGGGGTGGGGCCCTGGTGACCTCAGCGCCCCTCCTCGCCGTCTGTAGGGCTCCTCCTGGTTGCACGTTGGCACCGACCAGCCCTTCATGTCCATCTCCATTGGGGCCTGCTACCAGGTGTGGGCTGTGGCGAGGGATGGCTCCGCCTTCTACCGGGGCTCTGTGTACCCCTCGCAGCCAGCCGGTGAGTGCCGCACGCCAGGAGCCCCTGCTGGGCTCAGCTTCAGTCCAAGCTGACATTTGCTGAACATCCCCTTGGGGCCAGGTGCCAGGGCTCAGGGTCCCCCAGAAGCCGTGTCTCCTCCCACTGGGACTGACTAGGAGGTAGTCACCCTGGTGATGTGGCAGCCAGAGCCAGGCCTACCCGGCCCTTCCCAGGGTGGCCCCTGTGTCTCGGCCCTGCAGGGCCCACTCCACAGTGACCACTCCGGTGGCCGCCCGGGAGGATGGGCTGTGCTGGCTTGTTCTTCGCCAGATGTCTAATGTCCAACACAGGGTACGCTGGTACTCAGCTGCCCTCCACACAGGGATGGGTTAGCCAGGCAGCCCCTGAGGCTGGGTCTCCACTGTGGGCAGGGATGGAAGCTTTCGTATTGCGCTGGCAAGATGGGTCCATCGGAGCACACCATGGCTCCCAGAGAACCCCCAGGATGGCAAGGCACAGGTCAGCTCTGTGTGGCCCACAGCCCACACCTGGCTACACATCCGAGATACAGCTGGGGACCGAGGCCCACAGCTCTGCCTGGCCCATGCGAGCAGGAGAAGGCTGTGTGCCTAAGTCAGCTTGCCCTTCACAGGTGACTGCTGGTACCACATCCCGCCACCCCCCAGACAGAGGCTGAAGCAGGTGTCCGTCGGGCAGACGTCAGTGTATGCCTTGGATGAGAACGGCAAGTAGCTCTTTTTAAAATTTTTTTGATGTTTTGACCAGGCCCGGTGGCTCACGCCTGTAATCCCAGCACTTTAGGAGGCTGAGGTGGGCAGATAACCTGAGGTCAGGAGTTCGAGACCAGCTTGGCCAACATGGTAAAACCCCATCTCTACTGAAAATACAAAAAGTAGCCAGGCATGGTGGTGAGGGCCCGTAATCCCAGCTACTTGGAAGGCCGAGTCAGGAGAATCACTTGAACCTGGGAGGCAGAAGCTGCAGTTAGCCAAGAGCACCCCTCAAGGACAGAGCAAGATTCTGTTCAAAAAAAAGAAAACCAAAAAACAAAAAACTTTAATTTTTGTGGGTACTAAAGGTTCAAGCTGCAGAATTGTAGTGAACCAAGATTGGGCCACTGCATTCCAGCCTGGGTGACAGAGCGAGACTCTGTCTCAAAATAAATAATTATTTTTTGCTGTAGTCATCCTATTGGGCCAGCAAATACTGGGTCTGATTCACTCTTTGGATTATTGTTTTGGCAAGTGGTTCCTTTGATGTAAGACCTCACTAACCACCGTACAAGGCGCCCAGCTGACGTCAGCCTCTACTGACCACACCCAGCCTCTTCTTATTTGTTTAAATAATTCCTTGCCCTCATTTATTTTCATTTCTATAGCTTTAGGGGTACAAGTCATTTTTGGTGACACGGGTGAGTCACATAGCAGTGAAGCCTGAGATTTCAGTGCACCCGTCAGCCAAGTAGTGTACCTTGTACCCGATATGTAGTGTTTTATTTCTCACCCGTCTCCCAGCCTACCCCCTCCTGAGTCTCCGTTATATTCATACTGTATGCCTTTGATCACCCGTAGCTCAGCTCCCACCTGTGAGAACATGTGGTAATTGATTTTCTATTCCTGAGTTACTTCACTTAGAATAATGGCCTCCAGCTCCACCCAGGTTGCTGCCAAAGACTTGATCTCATTCTTTTTATGGCTGCGTAATATTCCATGGTGTATGTGTACCACATTTTGTGTCCACTCCTCATTGGTGGGCACTTACCCTCATCCATATCTGTGCAATTTTAAACTGTGCTGCAGTAAACATGTGTGTGCAAGCATCTTTTCCATATAATGACTTCTTTTCATTCGTGAAGATGTCCCGCGCTGGGATTGCTGGATGGAACGGCAGATCTACTTTCGGTTCTTTGAGACATCTCTGTACCATTTTCCATAGAGATTAATACGAATTTACATTCCCACCAGCAGCGAATAAGCGTTCCCTTTTACTTTCACCATATCTATACCAACATCTATTGCTTTGTTTTGTTTTTTTGTTTTTGTTTTTGAGATAGGGTCTTGCTCTGTCTCCCAGGCTGGAGTGCAGTGGCACAATCTCTGCTCACTGCAACCTCCACCTCCTGGGTTCAAGCGATTCTCCTGCCTCAGCCTCCAAAGTAGCTGAGACTACAGGTGCCCACCACCACACCTGGCTAATCTTTGCATTTTAGTAGAGATGGGGTTTCACCATGTTAGTCAGGCTGGTCTCCAACTTCTGACCTCAAGTGATCCACCCACCTTGGCCTCCTAAAGTGCTGGGATTACAGGCGTGAGCCACTGTACCTGGCTCTATTGTTTTTTGACTTTACAATAATGGCCAGTCTTGCAGAAATAAAGTGGCATTAGTATGTCATTGTGGCTTTGATTTGCACTCCTCTGATGATTAGTGGTGTTGAGCAGTTTTTCATGTTTGTTGGTCATTTGCATATCTTCTTTTGAGAAATGTCTATTCATGTCATTTGCCCACTTTTGATGGGATTATTGGTTTATTGTGTGCGTGTGTGTACGTGTGCGTGTGCGTGTGCGTGTGTGTGCGCGCGTGTGTGTGCCGATTTGTTTGAGTCCTCGTAGATCTGGGTATTAGTCCTTCGTCAATTGCACAGTTTGCAAATATTTTCTCCCATCCTGTGGCTTGTCTGTTTACTCTGATGATGATTTCTTAGGTCTCCTCTATTTATTTGTTTTTGTTGCATTTGCTTTTGGGATATTAGTCATAAATTCTTTGCCTAGGCCAAGCTCTTAAGTAGTTTTTCCTAGGTTTTCTTGTAGAATTTTTATGGTTTTAGGTCTTAGATATGTCTTTGATCCATCTTGAGTTGATCTTTTTATATGGTGAGAAATACGGATCCAGTTTCATTCTTCTAAATGCAGCTATCCAGTTTTCCCAGCAGCATTTATTGAACAGGGTGTCCTTTCCTCAATTTATGTTTTTGTATGCTTTCTCAAAGATCAGTTGGTTGTAGGTATCTGGCTTTATTTCTTGGTTCTCTCTTCTGTTCCATTGGTCTATGTGTCTGTTTTTATAGCAGCACCATACTGTTTTGGTTACTGTAGGCTTATAGTATAATTGAAGTCCAGTAATGTGATACCTTCAGATTGGTTCTTTTTGGTTAGGATTGTTTTGGGCATTCAGCCTCTTTTTTGGTTTCATATGAATTTTAGGATTTTTTTTTTCTAATTCTGTAAAAAATGATATCAGTATTTTAATAGAAATTTCATTGAAGCTGTAGATTGCTTTGGGCAGTATGGTCATTTTCATAATATTGATTCTTCCATTGATTCACCCCATACTCACCAATCCATGAGTATGGGATGTATTAAGACTCATCAATCCCATACTCATCGATCCTTGAGTATGGGATGTATTACTCATCAATCCATGAATATGGAATGTATTTCCATATGTTTCTGTCATCTATGAGTTCTTTCAGCCGTGTTTTGTGGTTCTCCTTGTAGAGATCTTTCACCTCCTTGGTTAAGTACATGCCTAGGTATTTTATTTTATTTTTTGCAGCTGCTGTAAAAGGGGTTAGGTTCTCAATTTGATTCTCAGCTTGGTTGCTGTTGGCAAGTAGCAGCGCTACTGATTTATGTACGATGATATTGTAACCTGAAACTTTCCTGACCTCATGTATCAAATCTAGTAGTCTTTTGGAGGAGTCTTTGGGGTTTTCTAGGTATATGATCATATCATGGGCAAACAGAAACACCGTGACTTCCTCTTTTTTGACTTGGATGCCCTTTCTTTCCTTCTCTTGCCTGATTGCTCTGGCTAGGACTTCCCTTGTCCTCAGTTTCTGCCTCAACAGAAACAGGATCAGGACGCCGGCCGTGCCCAGCACAATAGGGCAATTATGAGGCTTGGGGGATGCCCAGAATGTGCAGAGGGAAAAGTTGGCTACAGCCCAGGCTCCCGAGTGTGGAGATGCGGAGGAGGCTGTGGCCCCGAATCAGGGTCCAGGACTCTCCCACCCCCTAGCAGCTTCCAAGACCCCGAAGTGGTTAGAGCGGGCCCGGCCCCGGGTTGCTGGGCTGCACGGGCAGAAGGGTCTTCCCCTTTGACCCTCACTGCTTCTCTCCCCAGGAAACCTGTGGTACCGCCAGGGGATCACGCCCAGCTACCCGCAGGGCTCCAGCTGGGAGCACGTGTCCAACAACGTGTGCCGAGTGTCCGTGGGGCCCCTGGACCAGGTGGGGGCACTCAAGGGGTGTTGCACACTTGGGGTGCTCCAGTTCCCTCTCATGTCTCCCCCATCCTGTGCCCAGCCGTCTCAGTGCAGCTGGGTCCAGGGACTTCATGGCATCTGTGCTCCAGGTCTGGGTGATCGCCAGCAAAGTGCAGGGCAGCCACAGTCTGAGCCGGGGGACGGTGTGTCATCGCACAGGCGTACAGCCCCACGAGCCCAAGGGCCAGGGCTGGGACTATGGCATTGGGGTGAGCAGGGCCCTTGGCCGGGACTATGTGGTCCCCTCGTGCCTGCACTGGGTGCTGAAGATGGGGATGGCCACTGTGGGACAGTCCCCTGGGACTGGGTGTTGGAGTTGGAGGGAGGCCCCCAGGCAGAGCCCCTCGGGCACCCTCAGGCCCCCGTGTTCCCTGGTGACACAGCTCTCTCCTTCCAGGGAGGCTGGGACCACATCTCTGTCCGGGCCAATGCCACCAGGGCCCCCCGGAGCTCATCCCAGGAGCAAGAGCCGAGTACTCCACCAGAGACCCATGGCCCCATCTGCTGCTGAGGCACCCCCCCGCACCTAGATGCAGGGATGGTGCCCAGGTTGGGGTATCAAGGCTGAGCCATTCTTGTGCTGAAGTGTACACTGGGGGAGGGATGTCACCCAGGCGGACTCAGGAGGGAACCTGGCCCCAAGGCTGTGTCCATTTCAGAGGCACTGGCTAAGACAGCCCCCAAATGTGAAGCTCTGCAGACACTCCCACACATGTCCCCGTCTGCAAGGAGCCCTGGGGTGTGGGGCGTGGGGTGGAAGCTGCAACTCCCAGAGGCCCTGGCCCCTCCCACCCTTCCCTTACGCCTCTCACTCCTGCCTTTCCAGGACTACAACCTGGAACCTGGAGCCCACCAGGAGCATGGGCCCTGGGGCAGCAGAGCCCAGGATGGAACCCTATTGAGCTGGCATCTCAGACAGTGCCTGGGTCCCACCACCCCCAACCAAGAGAGACAGCCATGGGGCTCAGGGCCTCTTTACCATGTGCAGTGACCCTTTCTCAGAGCAGGACTTGCAAGGAGGCTTTAATTTCACAAGTGAAGGAAGGAGGCCGGGCGTGGTAGCTCACGCCTGTAATCCCAGCACTTTGGGAGGCTAAGGCGGGCAGATCACCTGAGGTCAAGAGTTCAAGACCAGCCTGGCCAACATGGTGAAATCCCGTCTCTACTAAAAATACAAAAATTAGCCGGCCGTGGTGGTGCGTGCCTGTCATCCCAGCTACTCAGGAGGCTGATGCGGGAGAATTGCTTGAACCTAGGAAGCAGAGGTTGCAGTGAGCCGAGATGGTGCTACTGCCCTCCAGCCTGGGTGACAGAGCGAGACTCCTCCTTCTTCAGTGACAGGCATGAGCCACCTCGCCCGGCCCTCAGCTGCTTTTTATCCCTTGTGCCCCATTTGGGAGTTTGCTTCCTCCACCTGGACACTTTGCCCAGGAGGTCATCAGACCCCAACTCTAGGCTCTGCTTGGTTAGAGAGGGGATGACTTTGCCACCTCCTGACCTTCCTGGGGTTCTGGTCTCATTGTCAGCAGGGAGTCTGTTGTTTGTTTGTATCTATCTGTCCAGTTTTGCTGTACGGAGTTTGTCACCCAAAAGCTGATGCTGAGAAAGGTCTCCCTGGGGCCCCTCCCACGGGCATCTGAGGGACCTGGTGTTCCGGTGTTTCTGGAAGTAGGTCCCAGTGCCGCTGGGTGTGAGCTCTCAGATCAATCACGGGAAGGGCCTGGCGGCGGCAGCCACCTACAACCACCCTGTCCTGTCTGTTTACATTTCACTATCAGGTTTTCTCTGTGTGGGCATTACAGTCTGTTTCCCTACGACAGTGACCTGTGCGTTCTGCTGCAACCTGCCGTGTCTGCAGGTGGCTCTTAGCAAGGCACGGGGAGGGCCTCACCCTGCACAATGGCAGAGCGATGCATCCTCTCGCTGCTGAGCACCAGCAGTTTACCTGCCTGGCATCACGTCCTCGGATACTTTACTCAATAAACATTTCCCCCGGAGTGTCAGTGCCATGCTGTTTTTATCGATAAATTGATTAAAACTCGAGGCTCCCCGTGCACTTGAAGCAGCCATTGCCATGAAATCTTTTATTTTTGCTTTATGACACAGCATCCATTTCATGAATACTTTGAAGGGGCCATAAGAAAAAATAAGAGCCAATTTGGGTCATTTGAGAAACATTTTTAGCACAATTGCAGCAGGGGCACGGGCCCTTCGGCTCCAGCTGGGTTTTCCCAGATGGAACAATTGCGGTTCTCGTTTCTCCACTGTGGGGGATGGGGATGGGGATCGCACCTCTGGAGCTCTCAGGGCGCCTGTCTGCGGGGGGTGGGTGCGGCCACAGCCCTGGGGGATGTCACGTGGGTCTCTGACCCGCTTGTCCAGGGACTTGAGGAAACTCATCCTGATGGCAGAGGCAGGGGCTCTCCACAGGATAAAAGGATCCAGCCTGACCTTGGGGTCCAAGAGGAGGGCCAAGGGGGTGGACATGGCCCCTGTCCCCTCTCCTCGAAACACTGGACACCCCGAAGCTGGACTATGGCTGCTGAGGATCCTGTGTGCTGTGGCCACAGGGTGTCCCCTCTGTCCTAAGGAGATGAAGGATTGGGCGGCTCTGCCCAGATCACCCTCTAGGAAGCAGAGGAGGTGCAGGTGCCAGTTCAGGGCAGAACTTGCCAGTTCAGGGCAGACACCATTGTCCTGAAGGTGGCCACCCCAAGGCCCTCCTGCTGCCCTGGGGAAGCCCTGGGCTGCAGCTGGATGCTGGGCATGGTCTCCATCTCCTGGATCGAGGCTCCTCTGGGTTTTTAGGCTCAGCTTGTCGGTCCATTCAGCAAGTTCAGGGGCAAACCGAGCCCTGCTCCGGCCACAACTCAGCTGGAAACGAGCTGCCAAGGTCGTAGCACCTGAATGCCCCCAATGGTGAGGTCTCTCTGTCATCTTGTGTCCCCACTGGGCAGGTGCCCTGCAGGGAGGCCCAGGCTCTCTCTGTCCCAAGCTCTCAGCTGCATCACCCTCAGCTCATAGGGATGGATCACCCTGACCTTCCAGAGCACCCCCTCCCAAGAGACAGACCCAGCAGCCTGGGGTCCCCACCCCAAGCCATGCTGAAGGACAGCTGGGGCGGTAGGGCCAGGACCAGACCAGGCCTCTGATTGAGTCTCATTGAAATGAGACCAATGTACCCGGGCCACCTTTCGGAGACCCTGACCAGGAAAGTTAGGCCTAAAGCGGCCAATGCCAGATCCTCAGGGTGTCACCTGTGTCCTTACGTGGCCAGGGTTGACCCCAAGCCTGCTGCTGCATTCAGCATCTGGTGCCAAGATCCCCAACTTGGGAGGGCAAGGCCACCTGGTGGGGACAGGCCAGCCAGAGTCCTCGACCTCTGCTGTGGCAGCCACATCCCCAGCCCAGCATGGCCCTGAGGGCCTTTGGGACATCTCTGGGCAGAAGCACGAGGGAGGGGAGAGCCAAGTGGCCAAGTCTGGCAGAGCCGGTGGGGCAGGAATGCCCAGCAGAAGGAAGCTGGGCTTGGGGCAGCAGGGACGTGCCAAGTCGCCAGGCCTGGCCATGAGGACGAAGTACCTGGCCAGGGGGAGGGACGTACCTGCCACCCCCAGGCTCCACCACGCAGAGGGCCTTGCGGGTTGCCAACTCAAACCAGTATGCAAGCACGTTGTAATGTCCTACAGACAGCATGGTGCCAATGACATGACAACCCACACCAGTGACAATAAGTAATGGCAGAGGCGGGGCTGGGGGGGTGCATAGTCTCTCCCTGCACAGGTGAGGGTTGAGCAGCAGGCCTCAGAGCCATCTTGGGGAGTGACCCAGGGTCTCGGGGCTTCTCTCCCATGCCCAGAAGGGCTGCGCTAGGAACACCCTGCCCTGTCTCCTGCTCCAGCTCCACGGCGCCCCTCAGACCTTGCCCCAGACCCTCCACAACCTGGCACAGCCGGAGTCACCACCTCCAGGAGCCCCGACTCAGGAGGAGGGAGGAAGAGAGTCCAGCCCCTCCCCGCCATTCAACCTTTGAGGATGAATGTGAGGTCATCTACCCCGAGCAGTCTTGAGCTCTGCCAGGCTTGTCCTGGGCCTCAGTTTACCCCAAATGAGGGCGCTAAGCCCAGGCCCCATGCAGCCCTACAGTGAAGGTTGGAGGGGGGTCCTTGCGGGGCCTTGGCCTTGGAAAACCTTTAAGTAACCTTTTCCTGGGATCTCCCCTTGCCCTGGAGGAAGTTGGGGTAAAGAAACTTTAGTTCTGAGGCTAAGGAAGGCCTTTCAGCGCCCGCTGAGACCACCTGGCTCAATGGAAAAGGAGGGCCGCCTGGGCCCTACCCCGAGGTTTGCGGCTCATGATGTCTGGGGCCACAGCCTCAACCAGGCCACTCGCTGGTCCCCAGCTGTGCAGGAAAAATTGCTCCAGGGAAGTGACTGAATGTTCAGGGAAAACGGAGCCACTGGGGCTGTCCTCTTGGGGTGTCACCACCCATCTGGGCCTCGCGGCTTGAAAGGGCCAGGGCTGGGAGAAGCAGGCCAGCGCCACCCCACCCACAGCCAGGCACTAGGTGCCCTCTCGGAAGCTGTGGATCTGCGTGGAGTACCTCTGCAGGTGACCCTGGGGCTGGGCTTCTGTGGCCCCCAACGTGCCCCCAGCCGCCTGCTGCTGCTGCTGCTGGTAGTGCTGGTAGAGCTTGGGGCCCGGCCCCTCCAGGCCTGGGAGGCGGCCGCTGGACATGGTGAGGATGGTGGCCGTCAGCGATTTGATGTAGTTCTTGGCCAGCGTGAGCGTCTCGATCTTGGAGAGCTTCTTGTCGGCGCGCACGTGAGGGATGACCTCGCGTAGGGCCTGGAAGGCGTTATTGAGCTTGTGCATTCGCTGCCGCTCCCGCTCGTTGCTCTCCAGCCGCCGCTGGATGCTGCTGTCCCGACGGCCCCCAGGCCCGGACGGTCCTGGCCGCCTGCGCCCGCCCTCGCTCCGAGGCCCTGCTGCGGCTCGGGCTGGCCGGCTCCGCAGACTCTTGGTCGGCTCTGGGGCCGGGCTGGGCAGGGGCCCGTCGGGAGTCCCCTCCCCGGGGGTGGCCTCTGTGTCCTGTATCGGGGCCCGGCGCCGCGGGGGCCGGTTCTTGGTCTTCATGGCCCTGGACTGGCTGTCCCAGGAGGTGGCGGCGGGGAGGTGAGGCCCTTGGAGCTGAAATCCAGAACACAGGACACTCTGTGGTCACCCCACATGGATAGGGGACCCGCTGGGGTGCCATCCCCGGCAGCTTCCTCCTGCTGACAGCAATGGTACCAGGGGCAGGGGTTGGTGCTTGGCGCCTGGTGGTCCTTCTATTAACACCTTAGCCCTGGGCTGACCCCACACCCCCCTCCACGCCCCTGCTTCACCTCATACAGACCCCTGGAACCTGTCCCCGTCCCTCTGTCCCCTTTTCCCCTGGGTGACACCCTGACCCCCGGATCCTTCTCTGGCCCCATGCCCCTTACTGCCCTCCGAATGCCTCCTGAGCTTGGTGACCTTTGCACTTTGCCTAGACCACCCTGAGATGTGTCCCCCACCCTAGCGTAGGGGGCGCCTCTACCGAGAGCGGCATTGACTCCTTCGCCCAGTGGGCAGGCAGTGACTCCAGCCACCAGGCTCTCGTTGTCCTGCCCCACTGGACCTGACATGCGCAAGGACAGCGCTGGAGCCAGAACCACTGCAGACATGGGGCAGCTGTGGAGGTCAGAGGTCGGCAATGGCCAGGGCCTGGCGGTAGCCCCCAGTGCCACCACGTGGATGGCCCCCGTGGGGGCTCCAGACAGACCCCAAGTCCCCCACCGGGGTTTCTCCCCAACCCCCACAACCCCACCGCTAGGTCCTGCCCTTCGGTCCCCTCCCCGCGGCCCTACCCGAGTTCCCAGCTCCCGGGTTACCTGGGGATCCGCGGCCGCACGCGCCGAGGCTGCCCACGGGGGACAAGGACACGTCGCTTTAGCCGCCCCGGGCGGGGCCGCGGACTCATGCAAATGAACCCTCGGGGCGGGGCCGGGGCGGAGCCGGGGTCTGGGTGTCCCGAGCGGGCGCGGGGCGGCGGTGGCGGCACCTGCGGGCGGGCGGGCGGTGCCCGAGGCTCTCGGACCAGGTGGCCTCGCAGCCCCGCCCCCCAGCTTCCGCCCCGCCCCCAAGACAGCCGCCCCCACCCGCCTCTCCCCATCCTCTCCCTACAGCCCCCCGACCCTCGCCCCCACATGCCTCTCCACAACCTCCCCCTCTAGCCTCCCCCACCCACCCCGAGATAACTTCCCCGCATCCGTCTCTCTCCATCCTCCCCCTACAGCCCCCTCAAGACAGCCTGCATCCCCCCCTCCCCTACTTTCGTCCCCCAGAACAGCCTCCCCACAAACTGGTTTTCCTCATCCTCCCCCTCAATTTCCACCCGCACCTCCCCCACATCCGTGCGCGAGACAGCCTCCCCACACCCGCCTTTCCCCGACCCTCCCCCGTCACAGCACCCCCCGGCATCCATGCCTCCCGCGACCCTCCTTCCCCTGCCCCTCCACCTGTGGCGGGGCCCCAGGCCCATTCCGCGGATGGGGAAACTGACGTCTCTGCGAGCCGCCAGGCGGAGGGGCAGCCCCGGTTCAGGCTCAGAACACAGAGCCCAGGTCCCAGGAGCACTCGGGGAGGAGCCGCTCCCCGAAAAAGCCGGCATCTCACAGGGGCTCCTGCGCCTTGCCGCCCTGGATGGTTAGGGGACACTGGGGCTCCTACGGGTGGACCCCGAGCTGGGGTGGGAGTGGGGGTCTCCCTGGGCAGGTGTGCAGTCCATAGGAATGCCTGTTTTTTTATGGTTTGTTTTTTTTGAGACGGAGTCTCGCTCTGTCGCCCAGGCTGGAGTGCAGTGGCCCCATCTCAGCTCACTGCAACCTCCGACTCCCGGGTTCAAGCGATTCTCCTGCCTCAGCCTCCCGAGTAGCTGGATTACAGACGCACGCTACCATGCCCAGCTAATTTTTGTATTTTTAGTAGAGACGAGGTTTCACCATGTTGGCCAGGCTGGTCTCGAACTGCTGACCTCAGGTGATACACCTCGGCCTCCCAAAGTGCTGGAATTACAGGTGTGAGCCACTGTGCCCAGTGGTTTTTATGGGCTCTGGGTCTCCCAGGTAGGGAGACAGATGGCTTGGGCTCAAAACCAGCTCTGCTGCCCCCTGCGTCAGTTTCCTCACCAGTTACAGGGGGATTAAAAAGTGCTTAAAGCAGCATTTTTTTTTTTTTTTTTTTGAGACAGTCTGGCTCTGTCACCAGGGTGGAGTGCAGTGGTGTGATCTCAGCTCACTGCAACCTCCACCTCCTGGGTTCAAGCAATTCTCCTGCCTCACCTTCCCAAGTAGCTGGGACTATAGGTGCGTGCCACCACACCCGGCTTATTTTTGT
Source organism: Cacajao melanocephalus (assembly GCA_963573385.1). Taxonomy (NCBI): domain Eukaryota; kingdom Metazoa; phylum Chordata; class Mammalia; order Primates; family Pitheciidae; genus Cacajao; species Cacajao melanocephalus. Next base: position 19,883 of record CAUYLG010078882.1, on the reverse strand, counting down.
ATTTTTAGTAGAGATGGGGTTTCACCATGTTGGCCAGGATGGTTTTGATCTCTTAACCTCATGATCCACCAGCCTCAGCCCCAAAGTGCGCGGATTACAGGCACGAGCCACCTCGTCCAGCATTTTTTTTTCTGACACAGGGTCTCACTCAGTCACCCAGGCTGGAGTGCAGTGGCATGATCTCGGCCTACTGCAGCCTCTGCCTCCTGGGTTCAAGCGATTCTCCTGCCTCAGCCTCCTGAGTAGCTGGGATTACAAGCACCACCCCTGGCTAATTTTTGTATTTTTAGTAGAAACGAGGTTTCACCATGTTGGCCAGGCTGGTTCAAACTCCTGACCTCAAGTGATCCGCCACCTTGGCCTCCCAAAGTACTGGGATGACAGGCGTGAGCCACCGCACCCAGCCAAAGCAGCATCTTGCTCAGGGACCATTCAGGGCTGCTCGGGGTGCAGTGACTGCCACGAAGCTTTGTGTCCTCAGCAGTGCAGGGAATTTAGGTCTGTACTGGTAACACAATCTTGGGCTCAAAACCAGCTCTGCTGCCCACTGGCCTTTTGGGATTGCCCCCTGCCTCAGTTTCCTCACCAGTTACAGGGGGATTAAAAAGTGCTTAAAGCAGTATTTTTTTTTTTTTTTTTTTTTTTTTTTGAGATGGAGTCTTGCTACCTGGGAGACCCAGAGCCCATAAAAAACCAGGCTCAGTGGCTCACACCTGTAATCCCAGCACTTTGGGAGTCCGAGGTGGACAGATCATTTGAGGTCAGGAGTTCGACACCAGGCCAACACGGTGAAACTCCATCTCTACTAAAATACAAAAATTAGCTGGGCATGGTAGCGTGCACCTGTAATCCCAGCTACTCGGGAGGCTGAGGCAGGAGAATTGCTTGAACCCAGGAGGTGGAGGTTGCAGTGAGCTGAGATGGCACCACCGCACTCCAGCCTGGGTGACAGAGTGAGACTCCGTCTCAAAAAAAAAAGGTGGGGGGGATGAGGGCAGTGGCCATGGGGCACAAGCTGCGGGTGCTCAGGGCAGGGCAGGACCAGGCCACCCACCCGGGTGTCCCTTGCACGGTGGACAACACAGAAGAAACGCTGTAACAGAGTTTATAAATATATAACTATATTTATTTTGAATATTAAATAGTTCTTAAATTACAAGCAATTTGTTCAATCACACTATGCATCAATATACAGTAAAAATCTTACAATTTAAAAATGTACACAATTTAAACTGAAAGTCCATTGACTGTTATATTGCCATGAACCTCTTCTGCCTGTGTTAAAGGACAGCAGGGAGGCCTGGTGGGTATGGCGACCCCTGTGTCCTCCTCTGCACACGGAATCCGACGGTAGATACATACACCAGTCCCATGATCAAGATACAGGCACGTGTCCATGCTGGTCAAACTCATCTTCACAGGCTGTTGGTAATTCAATACTGTCAACACATCTTTAAGAATTTATAAAGAGAATGTTCTTTGTAAATAAAGACTTGAGCCAACCCCATTGCTACTTAGGAATATTGTTTTGGAGATTTCCACTGGAAGTCACTGTGTACACCCCTTCTTTTTCTAAGGCTACTTCTCATAAGGCTCATGTTTTGAAGCCCCTCTGACAGAAGCTCAACCTTTGGCGTCTAACCCTTGGTTGACTCCTGAATTTTCAGATGCTGGGCTGAGTCGGGGAAGAGTCAGGCGGTGCCTCCCTTCCACCGGGCCCTGGGGACAGACATGCAGAAGGCCCTTAGCTCTAGACACCCTACGGGGAACAGGGATAAAAGGAGGGGGTTCAGAAAGGCCTTTTACAGCAGCAAGACATACCAAGACTTTTCTTAGATAAACCCATTTCTATAGAAACAATTGAATCTGTACATTGAAAAACAGAATGGATGCTGCCTGCAATTTAGCTTGGTCAAGCTTTCTGCATCCTAATGATGAATGGCTTCTTGTTCAGACACACGGGCCAAGTCTCAGAAGGATTTGGGGAGCACTTTTTCTGTGTTGCCCTTTCTGGCTTATTGACAGGGTCATTTGAAAAGACAAATTAGCATCTAGCTAGAAAGAGAATGAAAGCTAGATTATTTTTGTTACAGGATTTGAAATGTACAAACTCCACCAAAACAGGACTAATTCAGATTGATTCTGGGTTGGTACCCACAGAAGACCAGAAAATATTCTAACCTTCCCCCACATTATCTGGAGAGTGCCACTGATTTATTTCATTGTACAACTTATTGGAACAAGTACGTTTTGAAAACCCGCCACTGGTAACCAACTTATCAGTTAAAAACAACAAAAAACTGAGCTGAACACGGCACATGCTGACATCTGAAAAATGGGCTGCAATTTTTATTATACTTAAATTTCCTGTGTATTGCTTGAGATCTCAAAAGAACATGTTAACCCACGTTGATTATAAATATAAAATCTTCCTCTCCATGCAACACCACAAAGATCCACTACCCCAATTCAATGTAGAAAACACTTTTTTGGCAATTAATTATGAGTGACTCAAAATAAATGAAAATGGGAATTGTGTTGTTAAAATCTCTTTACTGATTTATTTTTGAGGCAGGGTCTGGCTCTGTCACCCAGGCTAGAGTACAGTGGCATGATCTCGGCTCACTGCAACCTCTCCATCTCCTGGGCTCAAGCCATCCTCTCGCCTCAGCCTCCCAAGTAGGTGGGACTACAGGTGCATGCCACTATGCACCCAACTAGTTTATTTATTTATTTATTTATTTATTTATTTTATTTTATTTTATTTTTTGTAGAGACGGTGTTTCGCCATGTTGCCCCCAGGCTGGTCTTGAATTTCTGGGCTCAAGGCGATCCACCTGCCTCGGCCTCCCAATGCGCTGGGATTGCAGGCATGAGCCACCTCGCCCGGCCAAAATCTTAATCCTAGTGGAAAATAGACAGTCCCAAAAGGTCAATACATTTCCTTGAGGCTGACACTGTATAAGAAGATGACAGATTCCATGGATCTGCATGACTTTGGTCATTAAATCTGAACTCCTTAAACCTGCAACCGGAAAAAGTAGTATAATCACGTCTCATTTCTCCTCGGCCAAGACTAATCTTAGATGTAAAAACTGAGAAAACTCAGGAAGTCCCACAGCAAGAATTCAGAGTCATGACAATTTTGGCAAAATCATCTTCTAATGCCCTGTTAATGTTTTTTTTTTTTAAATCCGCGCATCCTGAGAGCTGGTGCACCCTGGACAGCCCAGGGGGGCGCCGTGTCCACCCCAGGCCTGGACAGAAGGGGACTCTCTCCATCCTACACTTCTTGCTTTGGAAAGTTATTGCTTTGTGTAAAAAATGAGTGGAGTGGAGCAAAACTGGCAATGAAGTCATCATCTGCGATGCACACTCTGGCAATGTCCACACCACCTGCATTTTGCACTGGGGTTCGATTTCCTTCCATGTAGCCAAGGCAGCACCTGCAGGGGTCTGGAGAGCCGCCCTGGGTTGCGCTGGAGTCTGGAAACGTATCAGCACCGGAAATATGTGGGGTGAAGAGTGAGGGTGAGGGGATCGCAGGCCTGAGGAGCCCCGAAGGAACGGCTGCCTCCCCAGCACAACATGGCGGCACGGCACTAGCCACCGGGGACTTTTTATGTTGGAGCAGAACTCAGGGAGGGAGGCGTGAGGTTGTGCATGACTGCCTGGGCTTGTGCCAGCGTAACGAAGCTACATGGGAGCACTCAGTCCCTTTCAAAGCTGGACGAGACCTTGTGGCTTAATGCAGAAGGGAGGGTCTGTGCAGATGAGTCCCCGCCACGCAGGACCAGCCAAGGTCCCGACCCAGACCATGTGTCGGCTGCTGACACTTTGCCGTCGTCCCTTGTCTGTCCCCCTTCACGGCTGCGGGATATGGTGTTATTTCATCCCACAGGGGATAGCCAGAGACTAGCCAGGCCTGGATGTGACGTGGAGCAGCTCGCAGGGGAAGATTCAGCTGTGAAGGTGCTTTTAAAGCTCAAGTCCCCACCACCTGAAGTGTGCACACATCATCAACTCAAATCGTCCTCCCTGGCCGGCGCGCACTGCGGAGATGCGTCTGCCTTGCGTTTCCAGGTTCTCAAAGGAAGGACTGATGGGAACATGGAAGCTTCCCAGCATCCTGCCCTCCGAAAACCAGGCAGAAGAGCTGCATGGAGGGAAGAGGAGTGGTGGCCCCATGCAGGCTGCAGCTCTCCGGACCTGCCACACCAGCACGTCCCCAGGGATGGGCTGGATCCATCTGAGGTCTGGGGCCCACGACCTGTCAATTTTTACCAAAAGGGCTTTAAAAAACTGGACGTGGGGTGGGAGAATGACACGGAGAGGCTGCAGGACCTTGCAGCTCTTCAGAGAGAAGCCTCATTTGCTATGGGGAAACCGCTTCATTGAGAAGAGACAAAAATGCGTTCGATTCCATCAACAAAACAGTGGTATTTTGGACTCAGTGAAAATATTTCCTATAAGAACATAAAACACTAACATTCAGAATCATTTATCATTTATGAAAGAGTACCATATGTACAATTCCAACAATCCTAGAGACAGCAGAACACTCAAAGTATTTAAGCTTTACAAGTACCATGCAGCACAAACTATAAAACAGAAAAAAAAATCAAACTAGTGGATAGCACCAGCTTGACCTGCCTCAATTTCTTTGAATAATTTTCTATACAACATTGGAGACTCTCAGAACATTTACCCACAGTGCAATTACAGAAAGCAATTCATGATTTCTCTAGAAATAATAAATATGGCTCACTGGTGACCATTCCTCTCGCGTGTCCTCCATGGTGCCCACGTGTGGGCCAGGATGTGCAGGCATGGACGCGGAGACACCCCTGTGGAAAGCACACACATCTGGTGTGCACAGCTCCATGCACATGCGCACACGGAGGCCGTGCCTGTGCCTCCCCCAACAGGCAGTGCGTGGGCACTGCCTGGGAAGACACGGCTGCAGGTGCACGGGGCACCAAGGGATGCCAGCTCCTGGACATGGCCTCACTCCCCACCGGGGCTCCCCAGGGCCCCGCCTCGAATGCAGCTCAGAGCCGTCTCCCTCTTCACCTCGGGCTCTTCCTCCCAATCTCCTGTCAGCAAATGTCGAGTGCATGTCGCTGCTCCAGGGGAGCAGCCTCGGACCCCAGCATGCGTCAGCAGCCACTTAGTCCTTTTCTCCATCTTCACTGCTTCCTATTGAGAAGAGAGGAAGCAAGGTGACAAAGCTGGGTTTTTAAAATGATGATCACAGACGGGAACGGCATGTCCGGCACGTGTGCTGCCCCGAGGAAATGGGAATGAAAGCGGGTGTTCTGAGCACAGCACTGCCTGAGCTGCCCTTCCTGTCCTTTCCTTCAGAAGCAGCACCTGCCCGACTCTCCCACAAACACATCTGCTAAGCTCAAATGCCAGCTGGGCGCTAAGGCTCAGGTGCAGAAGAAGTCGGCTGGGATCCACACATCTGCCCCAACAGGTCGGCAGGCAGCATGCGTTATCTAATCGGCACAAATGAAGCCTAGTGCCGACGCAAATAAAACCTCTTTGTATTCCATATTTATTATTTGATCTGTAAACTTCCAATCAAAAAATGAGCCTATTAACCTTTATCTTTCAATCTAGTGACGGGGAAAGAAGGCTCCCTGTGTTCACATACCTCCACTTCAAACGGCCCCTGCCCACTCACCCCACCCAGCCCTCGGGAGCCATACCAGGACCAAGACTCAGTAGCAACACCAACATTCCAGGGGCACCGCCAGAGTGCACACGGGCTGGCCCCAAGGCCAGGGGTCAAGTGCTCTTACCAGCCTGCTCAAGAGCGGCCTCTCTCTGGGAAAGGAGGAGATAGTGGGGAGGGGGACTACGCAGCAACAGGAGGAAAAGGAGATGTCGCAGGCCAGGAGCTCCTGTGACCCAGAGCCCCTCTGCCTCAGCCTGGCCCCACAGGGCAGGTGAGAACCAGCCTTGGAGTGACCACAACCCACAGGCAGGGGCGTGGCCCCGAGAGCACACTCAGGATGCTGGCAGTTTTATTTATTTATTTTAGAGGCAGGGTGTTGCTCTGTGGGTCACTGCAGTCTTGAACTCCTGGGCTCAAGCAATTCTGCCACCTCAGTCTCCTGAGTAGCTGGAATTGCAGGTGCAGGCTACCACACCTGGCTTATTTTTAATTTTTATTTTTTGTAGAGATGGGGTCTCACTATGTTGCCCAGGCTGGCCTTAAACTCCTGGGGGTTCAACTGCTCCTCCCACCTCAGCCTCCTGAGTAGCTGGGATTATAGGCATGAGTCACTGCACCCAGCTGATGATGGGAGTTTATAAAAAGGAATTTGTAATCTACTCAGCAAACTTGTAGAAGACATCAGATTATCAGGCCTGCAAGTCCCCCATCTCGCGGCTGCAGTGCCCCACCCCAACCTGTCCCCCACCCCAGCTACCCCCCACAGCACACAGCGCCTCTTACCGCCCTGCTCGATGTCCGAGTCGGTCAGGTGTGTGAGGGAAAAGCTGGCGATGTTGGCGGGAGAGATGGAGAACCGGGAGTAAGGTGCCGAATGTGGCCAGCTCTGCTCCACGCTCCGGGCCGGTGGCGGCGGGGAAAAGTACTTGGATGTTTGGAGAGAAGGCTTGGAGCTGAGCAGGTTACTTGTTGTCTTCGACATAAAAGGGTCTGGGGAGAAGTCATCATCCCACTCAAAGCCACCACCTAGAAATAAAAAATAACATCCCACCCCTGATCACCATGGGGTGAGGGAGGGGAGAGCCCTCTGCGCAGGTGTGCCCTGCAGGTAGGAAGACTCTGCCTGGCTGGCAGATGGCAGAGCTGTACCCATGTGACTAAAGCAACATGGTAAGTTATCCTCAGAAAGTGCTTCTATTACTCAATGTTTCAGTTTCCTTTAAAACTAGTCAGTGAGGTGAAATACCTTCTTCGTCAGTGGAGCTTTCGGAGTTTATGCACCTGCTCAGGTAGGGAGAGCCTGAGGCTGGGGCTGGGCCGCTCAGGTCAGGGCCGCATGCCTCTCCTCCACAGGGCCCCAGCTCTTTGGTTGGGGTCTCCTGAAAAGCCAAACAGAAACTCTTGTCAGCAAAGCCCTGCTCACGAGAAACCCCCAGTGTGACCACTTCCCCGATGCGCCTCTCAGACTGCTAAGACTGAGAAGTGAGTATCTCAAGACAAGGGTGGCTCTGGGCCTGGGAGGGAGGATGGACAGACACAAGGCCGTCTCTCCCTCTGCCCACAACTCTGACCCCGGCAGAGACATGCAGCAGCTCTCAGAAGCCGCAGAGAAGCGCAGAGCAGCAGGCAGGCAGGATGAGCCACAGTGCTCAAGGCGTCACCCGCCAGCATCAAGTGTGCCGCCTTCTCCTCCATGATCCCCTGCCTGGACTCATCTCAGCCCGGAATCCAAAGTGGGCACCACCCTGGACACAGCGCTCAGGGAGAAGCCTTTGGTTCTGGCTTCAGAGTAGGAAGGAGGTCTTCTGATGCTCAGAAGGGGGTGGGGGCAAATTCCAGGTTTCTTTTCTCTGTTCGCTTGCTCTCCAGTCCCAAGCAATCCCGGGGCAACAGCTGCCTATAATCCTGAGGGCTGCAAAGCCTCCTCTCCACTGAAGGACTGTCATCTTGAGTGGGAGGGGACCCTCCTGGGTTTTTTTGCCCTCTGCCCTCCCACTGCTTGGCTCTAGACGTGCGTGCGGTTGCAGGACGTATGGCACACTGTGTAACCGAAGTCTCAACTTACTAGGTAGGGGACCAGAAAGGAGAGGCCCAAAGAACTGCAAGTATCAGGGACATCACAGAAGAGGAAGGAGCTCAAAAAGGCCACCCTACCAGGTTGTGGGGGGGCTCCTGGGCCTACCTCTGAGCTGTGCATGGTGGATCTGACTCTGAACACACCAAAGCTTTGAAAATGAACCTCAGGGGAGACCGGGGTGGGGTGCGGAGCACACAGGTGGGGCACATTCAAACAGCACGGTGAAGGCTTCTGAAAGGGGAACTGGGGCTGACAGTGAAACCACAGCCTGCAGAAGGCTGCTTGGAACCTGTGGCCTGTACTCAGCGGGTCAAGGCCTACTGAGATAAAAATATCAACATTACTCGCAGCATTTAAACAAGACACAGAACTGCCTGACATGACAGGAGGATACAAAAGCTCAAATTACTTAGCATTAAAAAAACCAGGAAAACCTTGATTTACCTGGGAAAGAAAATCCACAGATGCCAGTGTCATGATGCCACCAATGTTGGAATTACCTAAAAAAAGACTATTATAAAAATGCTCCTGCAACTAAGGGTAAACATTCTCACCATGGATAGGAGATAGAGAAAGTCTTTAACAAAAGAACAGATGATAAGAAGAATGACAAAAAGCAAAATTCAGAAGAGAAAAGTACAATAACCAAACTCTGTGCTAATCTAATCTCAATGGATGGGCTCAACAGCAGACTGGATGATGAAAGAAATCATCAGGGACCCTGGAGACAGAACAACAGAAATCACCCAATCCAAACAAGAGCAAGAAAAAACCCTAGAGGAAGAAAGGGCCAGAGCCCCAGAACCTGTGAGATAATACACAGTGTCTAACTTTGGAGTCCCAGGAGGAAAGGAGACAGGGCGTGGGGCAGAAGAAGTACTACAAGGAAACAATGCCTGGAAACTTCTTGAATTCGGTGAAAGATCTAAAACTACTGACTTAAGAAGTTTAGCAAAACTAAAATGGGATAAATACAAAGTAATTGGGCCAGGTGGGGTGGCTCACACCTGTGATCCCAGCACTTTGAGAGGCCAAAGCAGGAGGATCCCTTGAGGCCAGGAGTTCAAAACCAGCCTGGGCATAGTGGTGCATACCTGTAGTCCCAGCTACTCAGAAGGCTGAGGAGGGAGGATCGCTGGAGTCCAGGAGCTCAAGGGTGCAGTGACCTATGACCGTGCCACTGCACTTCAGCTGAGTGGCAGAGCAAGACTCTTTCTCAAACAAAACAAAACGCACACACAAAGAAATCCACACTCAGATGCACCACAATCAAACTGCGGAAAGCTAAAGACAAAGACTTGAAAGCAGCCAGGGATAAAAGATGTATTACAGTTTGAACATCCCAAATCTGAAAACCAAAAATCCAAATGCTCTGAAATCCAAAACCTTTCAAGCACTGACATGACACTCAAACTGCTCACTGGAGCACTTGGGATTTTGAATTTTCAGATTTGGGATGCTCAACCGGTGAGTATAATGCAAATATTCCAAAATATGAAAACATCAGAAATCTAAAATGTCTGATCCCAACCATTTCAGATAAGGGACGCTCCCCTTGTACTGCTAGGAGTTCAGGCATGAGCTCAGCGACTGTAAATTTCTCATGAGACACTATGGAGGCCAGAAGGAAGTGATGCATTCTTAAAATGCTGAAAGAAGACAATTATCGACTCAGAATTCTATGGTCGGAGAAAATAGGCTTCAGGAATGAGTGTGAAATAAAGACAGTCTTAGATGGAAAAAAAAAGCTGAGAATTTATTTAAAAATAAAAAAAAAATTCTGCAAAAACTGAGTTTTTTAAAAAAAGAAGAAAAATTAGCCAAATTTCTTTAAGTAGAAGGGAAGTGGTAGCAGAAGGAAACCTGGAACATCAGTAATGAAAAAGAAGAACAGAGGTACAGTGAGCCTCCAGATCAGAGTTCCACATCCTCAGAGTCAGCCAACCGGACAGAAAACATTCAGAAAAAAACAAATAAATAATACAGTATAACAACTATTTTCACAGCATTTACAGTGTATTTGGTATTATGAGTAATCTAGAGATGATTTAAAGAATGCAGGAGAATGTGTGTAGGTTATAGGCAAATATGATGCCATTTCATATAAAGCGCTTGGGCATCCTCTAATTATGGAACCACCACACCTTAGAAACCAAGGGACGACTCCAGAAATGATCTGAATAAAGATCAGTGACACGACCACCCGTGCATAACCACATCTGTGCACACCAAGTCCTGCGGTTAGCCTTGTGGAGCCCACATATGCAAAAAAGTCAGTCCTCCGTGTGTATACACACAGGTTCCACATCCTGAGAATACTGTGTTTCCAACCTGGTTTTGGTTGAAAAGAAGCCATGTCTAAGTACACCCACACAATTCAAACCCATGTTGCGCTGGGGTCAACTGTATACTATTCATTTCCTCCTGAGTTTCTTAGAATGTGTTTGATGACAGAAAGTCAAATGTGTCGCGCTGTCTGAGGAGGTTATCAATGTAAATGTATGCAGCACAGAAGAGCATGTCACGATGGGGACAGAGGGCAAAAGGCCTATGTGACAGTAAGGTTTCCACATTCCATCTGAAATAGTAAAATACTATTGTGAGAAGTTTAATACATATATTGCAATGCCCAGAAGGACCACTACAAAAACTATACAAAGAGAACATACAATAGAAAAAAAAAATACTAAAAATGTTCAATTTATTAAAAAGAGGAATAGAAATAAAAATAGAAATAAAATGGTATACCTAAATCCAAAATATTAATACTTTTACTAAATGCAAATGCTCTAAACACACCATTAAAAGGCGAATTTTTCAGAACAGAGTTTTAAAAAACCCCACCTAACTATGTAAGATCTCAAGAAACTCATGTCAAATTTAACGATACAGGTAGATTAAAAGTATTAGTATACAAAATGATACACCATGCAAACATTAATGAAAACAATGAGGCCAAGAGAGGTGGCTCAACACCTCTAATCCCAATGCTTTGGAAGACCAAGATGGGTAAAACACTTGAGCTCAGGAGTTCGAGACCAGCCTGGCCAACATGGTAAAACCCCATCTCTACAAAAAATACAAAAATTAGCTGTGTGTGGTGGTGTACGTCTGCAGTCCCAGTTACTTGCAGGGCTGAGGCAGGAGGATTTCTTGAGCCCAGGAGGTCAAGGCTGCAGTGAGCCAAGATCACACCACTGCACTCCAGCCAGGGTGACAAAGCGAGACTGTGTCTCAAAAAAGAAAGACAGGGAGGGAGGGAGGGAGGGAGGGAGGGAGGCAAACAAGCTGGAGCAGCTGTATGATCCATGAATATAAGAACAAAGGAATATGGAAGGATATTACATAAGGATAAAAAGTTCAATTCAGCAAGAAGACATAATCATCATAAATGTATATGCACCAACAGAGCTGCAAAATACAGGAAGCAAAAATGAACAGAAATGAAAAGAGAAATAGACAAATCTAAAATCACAGCTGGAGACTTCAACAACCTCTCAGTAATAGAACAAGTATACAAAAAAATCAATGATAGAGAAGAACTGAATAACATCATCAACAAATTAAATCTGACATTTATAGAACAATCTACCCACCAAAACCAAAATACATACTCTTTTATGTACACCTGGAATAATTCACCAAAATAGACCATATCCTGGCTCTAAGATAAACCTTAACAAATCTGAAAGCACTGAAACTGTATTAAATATGATCTCTGCCCATAATGGAACTAGACTAGAACTTAATAACACAAAGATACAATAAAATCTCCAACTCTTGGAAATTAAACAATATACTTCTTAAACAATATATTAACTAAATTATTAGTAATTATTAAATATAATAAAGTATACTTATTAATCTATGCCACCAAGAGGAAGTCTTACAAAAAACTTTTTGATCTGAATGAAAATGAAAATTCACACATTAAAATTTGCTGGGTGCAGCTAAAGTAGTACATAAAGGAAAATTTATAGCATTAAATGCTAATATTAGAAAAGAAGAGGCCAGGTGCAGTGGCTCACGTCTGTAATCCCAGCACCTCGGGAAGCCAAGGCAGGCGGATCACCTGAGCTCAGGAATTCAAGACCAGCCTGGGCAATGTGGCAAAACAAAAAATACAAAAATTAGTCGGGTGCAGTGGTGTGTGCCTGTGGTTCCAGTTACTTCAGGAGGCTGAGGCAGGAGAATTCCTGGAGCCCAGGAGGCAGTGAGCAGAGATCCCACTACTGCACTATTCCAGCCTGGGCAACATAATAAGACCCAGTATCAAAAAAAAAAAAAAAAAAAAAAAAGTAAGTAAGGTCTTGAATTCTAAGCCTTTCTCTTAAAAGTCTAGAAAAAGCAAAATAAATTCAAAGCAAGTTGGGAAAAAATAATAAAGACAAAGCAGAAATTAATGAAATAGAAAAGAAAAAAGAATCCATGAAAACAAAAGCAATTTTTTGGAAAGATCAACAAATCTACATAATCTCTTCCAAACACTATCAGAGAAGGAAATACTTCCCAACTCATTTTATGAGACCAGCATTAATTACTCTGATAACAAAACCAAAGACAGGGCCAACAAACAAAACCCAAACCAACCAAAAAAACCTAGGTGGAGCCATGAATGTTTATTCCTCAAAGGTGGAGGGCAGGAAGATCTCAGACTGTGACTCTGAAGGGGGGCCTCATGGCGTGGGCCTAATGCAGAGCTCTGCACTCATCCTGACAGATAATGACCAGGGCTATGTGCGATGCAGTTGAGCTCAATGCTTGTTTATTTTTATTTTTTAGAGACAGGGTCTCACTCTGTCCCCCAGGCTAGAGTGCAGTGAAGCAATCATAGCTCACTGAAGCCTCAAACTCCTGGGTTTAAGCAATCCTCCTGCCTCATCCTCCTGAGTAGGTTGGACTACAGGTGCATGCCACATCTGGCCAATTTTTAAAAAATGAGTTTTTGCTATGGTGCCAGACTAGTCTCACCTCCTAGCCTTAAGCAATCCTCCTGCTTCAGCCTCCCAAAATGCTGGGATTATGAGAGTGAGCCACTACACCCAGACCTTCAGTGCTTGTTTACATTATGACTGATCAGACTGGAGGGAACCCTGTCACACTAATTGCAAGTAAGCATCATTACCCGCTACTTTTGTCTCAAGAACATGGTGCACTGAGGAAAGACATCACAAGCACTAAAAGTCAACTCGATGCTAGGCAGATTTTTTTTATTATTTTATTACTTTATTATTTTTATTTTCCTAGGACTAGTGCTACTGAAGCTAGGCAGATTTTAAAGGTGCATGCAAGAGGCGGCAGGGCATGCTTGTTAAAAGTTCAGTCCTCGGTCTAGGAGGCTCGGGTCAAGCCCCAGGATGGCTACTCACTGGGGCCAACCCTGTGCAAAGTCTACCTACTCTGAGCTCAGGGTCCTCTCCATGAAGATGATGACAACCACCCCCGCATGGGGAAGCAAAACAAGACTCTATAATAAGGCGCTGGCCCCACAGACTGATCACCAACCTTTACTACTCTACACAGTAAGTGCTGGTTAAGTATTTGCTGAACTAACAAATAGTGATATAACCAAGAAATGATGCTGCCCAATCCCATGAACGCTCAGTTAAAACTTTGGAGCCAAGATACTTCAACTGCTTAAAAACTTAACAGCTTCAAAACCAGCTCATTAAGAAAGGAAGCAGGAGCTGGAGGAAACCCTCAATCTTCAGCCTGAGTGCTTGGTGGCTGTTGCTTCAAGGCACGCTGCATGTAACGCATAAGCAAACAAATTTCAGAGCATCAGAAAGATCTTCCGCATTTTCTTCTGGCCCCAACCCACCTTCTGACTTTCTGACACTCACCTCCTTGTCAAAGCCTCCCATCCATGAAGCAAGTCTAGTATTTGATCTCTGTACCTTCCATCCCGGAACTAGTGTGCCCGTGTCATGAGTCTTCATCTTTTGCAATTCTGTTACGTCTTCTAAAGCCAGAAAAACACAACATCCTCCACCAAGACTTGTGCAAGGGCCCAAACTGCAGCCCCAGGGAGCTTTCTCCGCACACTGCTTCCACTGGGGCCGCATCCCTCACTACTCTAGCTACCCGCAGGCTTCCAGGAAGTGGGGACGGCATGCTCCCTGGCTCCCACCCGCACTGCTCACCATGCACAGATGACAGTTCTGTCCCACCTGTACATGACCCCATCCACAGAGAAATGCAGCGATAATACGAGGTCACAGAAACGGTGGAGAAAGGGCTATGTGGAAGCACTGAAAACAAAACACGAACCCAAGGCGCCAGGTGACCCCTTCTCCCTCCCACTCTTAGTAGAAAACAGCAGCTTGCTTTCCCAAGCTCCCTGAACAGAGGCTTCTGAGTTCGAGATCTGCCTAGGAGCCACCTGGGGAATGAAAAGACAAAAACTGGCCCCTCTCACAGATTCAGGTTCAAGAAGTCAGGCTGAGCTCAGGAAGCTACTTTTTTTTTTTTTTCTGAGGCAAGGTCTCAGACTGTCACCCAGGCTGGCGTGCAGTGTGCAATCTTGGCTCACCACAACCTCTGCCTCCCAGGTTCAAGCAATTCTCACACCTCAGCCTCCTGAGTAGCTGGGACTACAGTCTTGCCTATCGTGACTGTCTAATTTTTGTATTTTTAATAGAGACAGGGTTTCACCGTGTTGCCCAGGCTGGTCTTGAATTCCCAACATCAGGTGAACTGCCAGCCTTGGCCTCCCAAAGTGGTGGGATTACCGGCATGAACCACTATGCCAGGCCTTACTTTTCATTTTTTAAACATCCACCTCCCCCTAGTAAATGCTATAGCTCAAATGTGGGTGATTTAATGATTTTTTTAAAAACATCATAAAACTATCAAAAAACCAAAGTGAACAGAACAGAGAAGAATAACAAGGCATAAAGTGACGTTCAAAAGACGAAGCTGCTAGGGGGAAGGAGGTGGAACAGTGCTCAGGGCCTCCCCCCGCACCCTGCCCACAGCCACGGGCCCACAAAGGATGGTGCCACACAGGGGCTGACCCCGAGGTGTGGGTTCCCAGAACTGAGTGAAAGGGAGGGCAAGCAACGTGAAGGAGACGCCGAGGACTCCTGCGCCTTCTAGAAGGTGAGGGGACCCTATTCTCATGTCCTGCCACAGAGCTCTCCTGCCAACCCAGCTGATTCAAGCAGCAAATTCAAGGGCTACAAAGACTAGTATAAAAAGAACGTTTTTTTAAAAGCATGCTTGAACTCTAAGCTGTTACACTTTTGAAGGAGCCTAAATCCATGCCCACTCAGCAGTGCACACTAAGCTGCTTGCTCCAAAGTAGGAAAAGTGGACAGGTCAGGGGACAGAGCAGAAGGACCACAGATGCTCCTGCTGAGTGTCCCACCCTCCAGACACCCACTGCAGGGCTTCCGGTCAGCCCCTCTCCTGAGCTGTCTCCAGGGCTGCACGCCAGCCACCGTTCCAGGCTTGCACCCAAGTAGTGGGTACTACTGCCAATTGTCAGGTTCTAAAAATCTGGGGCTGAGCACAGTGGCTCATGCCTGTAATCCCAAAACACTGGGAGGCTGAGGTGGGAGGATGGCTTGAGCCCATGAGTTTGAGACCAGCATGGACAACACAGCAAGACCGTGTGTGTACAAAAATTAAAAAAATAAAAATAAAAAACCTTAGCCAGCCATGGTGGCATGCACCTGTGGGCCCAGCTATCATGGAGGCTGAGGTGGGAGGACTGCTTGAGCCCAGGAGTTGAAAGCTGTAGTGTGCTATTATCACACCACTGCATTCCAGCCTGGGCAGCAGAACAAGACTGTCTCAAAAGAAAAAGAAAAAGAAAACAATAAAAATTTGGTGTGTAAAGGGTTACCAAGTTCAGGAGGACTCCATTAGAAGACCCAGGAAGAGCATGTAGGTCTCGTTCCCTTCATTTAATAAAAATTCCCTGTGCAAATGACATTTCTGCATATTCTTAGAACTGTAACCAACCCCAAATCACTTTTTATGAGTAATCACAATCTGCTGCCTCAAAATGGCAACCAAAAAACAGACCACACTCAATTTCCTAGCACATTTTGGAATCCTTATATGGACATATATAGAAAATGATTTAGAGGGAACAGATACCTGGTCAAACAGGTAGACTGTGACATCATCAAAAAACGTGACTGCCTTCTTTTCTTTCTTCCAGTCCTCGGGCAGTGGGTCAGGGGCACCGGCCGCCATGGGCTTCAACAGACTCCGCAGGTGCCTCCCGTCCTCATTGCTGAGGATGATGGGCACAGGGTGCTCGGTCTCGTCCTCCGACTCAGAGCTGAGGCTGTGCAGGTTGAAGGCCCGCAGGTCCTCATCCGAGTCGTCGCTGTTTTCGTCCTCCTCGTCCGCATCCATCCCGTCTTCCGAGAGGTCAAGCATCCCCGACACCCCGAGTTTCCCCAGGTACTTCCCTTCGATGTCCGGCTCCTTCAACTTGGGGCCCTCGGAGTGGCTGGACAGGGGCTTGTCCACTGCAGAATTTGTGTACGCAAGGAGTTCGTTTGTGTTAGTTCCCGTGGAAGCAAGGGCGCAGGGGCGATCTTCCTGTGTCTCAAAGTCATCGCCGCTGCTAAGTTCTGAATTCAGCAAGCCCCAGGGACTGCTGGCCTCTTCTTCCATGGGATGCACCTCTTGGGGAACATCGGCCTGTGCTGGCTCCAGCGTGTCTCTTAATTCCAGGTCACTGGACTTGTACAAAGTAGACGGACAACTTTGATCTGGATGGCTCTTTTTGGCTTCCAGGCAGCTATCCTGAGCATCAGGACTTTGCTCTGGGGGGACTGGCTCAGGCAGGGGCTGCTCCTGTTCCAACACCGAAGCGGATGCGGAGGCTCCCGGGACCTCCTCGGACCTTTTCTCGGGCTCAGAGTCATTGTCTGAGAAGTAGGCAGAGTCTCGGTATGAACCCTGCGAGCCAGCTGTGAACGTCTGAGGGGTCACTTCTGTGCCTCTATGACCATCGCCGGCATCGGAGATGACGATGACTGGGTTGGGGGGCAGACTGCTATGGCCATCGCCTGCAGTGGCTGGTTCTGAGTCTGAGGTGCCCTCGGGAGCGGGGTGCAAGGTCCACTCGGGAGACTCCAAGTTCTCTGTTTCGTAGCCGCTGTCTGCCGGCTTATCGGGGGGCACGAGTTTCTGGGGAGTGTGAGATCCTAAAGAGTCCAGTAGTGCTTCGTGGACATCCACTGACTCCAGAGAGTCCGGGGTTTCCAGGGACAGCTCCGAGGCTGGGAAGGGCGCTGACAAGCTGTCCTCCAGGAGGCTGTCCTGACTGGCAGAGTCCGAAGAGAAGGCAGACACCAAGCCTGCTTCTTTCACTGCATCTTTAGAATTGAGCTGATTTAAAGTCTCCACAGCCTCTAACTTTTTCTCCAGTTGGCAATGACTGTGATCGTCTTCCGAAAGCGGTTTACTGTGTAAGTCCTGTCCCAGTTCCGGAAGATTACTCCCCATACTCATCCCACTGGCAAGGATGTCATCAGCAAGAACAGAGTCACTTTCGGTGAGTCTCAGGGTCTCCTCACTCTGACCAGGAGAGTCCTGAGACCTGTCATCCATGCTGTGGGTTTTGGCATCTGTGGAGGGAATTACAACCGGGACAGTCACAG
Organism: Cacajao melanocephalus; assembly: GCA_963573385.1. NCBI lineage: Eukaryota > Metazoa > Chordata > Mammalia > Primates > Pitheciidae > Cacajao > Cacajao melanocephalus. The sequence goes on along the minus strand of CAUYLG010078882.1, from coordinate 2,497 downwards.
CGTCTGGACTGATATCCTGGCAGAGACCGTCCTCCGGGACAATAACATCTAAACACGTGGGCTGGGCTTCTCCCTGTGTCGGGAGTGAGTCTGGGGGCACGAGACGGGGTGTTTCTTCCGTTTCAAGGGAGGTAGGAGATACCTGCACTTCCAGGGAAGACTGCAATGAGGTGCTCAAAGTGTCACCTGTGAGCATGACATCTGTATCTTTACCCTTTGTGCTTATGTTTTCCTGCAATGAAGACAAGCCTGGCTTATCTTCAGCAAACGGAAGCTCAGTATCTGAAGAGTTTCTACGTGACGTTGCTAATTCTAACATGGCTTCGGTAAAACCAGCATTCTTAAGTTCTGTCTGAAGATTATTTATATGTTCTTTGCTGGACAATGAGCCTTTTAGTAAGTTTTTCTCTTGAAGAAATAAAAAGTTTTCTGACAATTCTTGAACATTCAATGGATCAAAATTATCTTGGTGCATAAGATTATCTGATAGGGAGAGAGGCTCACTGTCGAAAAGCTTATGGGGCTTTTCTTTGTCCAAGCGGCCCCTTATGACTGTCTCTTTGGGGTTATCCAAACTTGAACTGAAAGTGGCAGGCTTCAAGTCAGCTTGGACTCCGTTTAGTTCCATTAAGTCAAATATTTTTTGGTGACTGGGCAAATCTTCTGATTTGTCCAGATCATTAAATATATTGTTGAAAGGGCTCTCAGGGCCACTGGTCACGTGTAAATCCTCTGGTAAGCTAGAATCTTTGGGGTCTGTACTGCTTTGGAAGAAGTCCTCATCTGTACTGGACTCCTCAAGCTCAACATTCCTGAGAGCCGTGAGCTGGGACGGTTCCGGGCCAGTCCTTTCAGGATTATCCATGTCGGTCGTGAGCAGCGCCGGTGGGTAATCAAGCTCCAAGTTACTACCACTTTTTTCTTCTAATTGGATATAATAGTCGCTTCCAACAGAAAGGTTGTGGGCATCAAAAACAGGAACCACTCCGGGGGCCCTCAGGGGGACATCCTGGCCACTGTCATCTTGCTTTCCGGGACCGGGATCTGAAAGCGAACTCTCAAAAACTTCTACCGGATAGAAGATGCTCGTGTAGGACAAGGCTTCATCCAGGTGGCTCCGACTGCGCTCATCAAAGTGGTCATGCTTAGCGGCCTCCCAGACATACTCGAAGCTCAAGCCCTGGCTGGTTTCAGTCACAGTGAGGACTTCCTCCATTTCACGACCCAGCCGGTCCCTGGCAAAGTGGTCAAGAATTGGGAATGCAGCATTGTTGGAGGTGTCTCTGCTGTTTGTGTTTGGCTTCAGAGCATTCCACTGCTGTTCAAAGTCGACCTCTGAGTCCCGCTGGCTCTGCAGACGCAGGTAAGTCAGCAGCCTGTGCACGTCTTCAGCCGCGGGTCTCTTTTCTGGTGACAGCCAACAGAACTGTAAGACTTCGTACCTGAATAGCATATGACAAGCAATCAGTGGAGCCATCACCAATCTTTTTTTTTTCCCCGAGATGAAGTCTTGCTCTGTCATCCAGGCTGCAGTGTGCAATGGCATGATCTTTGCTCACTGCAACCTCTGCCTCCCAGGTTCAAGCAATTATCCTGCCTCAGCCTCCCGAGTAGCTGTGATTACAAGGCGCCCGCCACCATGCCCAGCTCATTTTTGTATTTTTCGTAGAGACAGGGTTTCTCCATATTGGTCAGGCTGGTCTCGAACTCCTGACTTCATGATCCACCCACCTCGGCTTCCCAAAGTGCTAGGATTACAGGCGTGAGAGGCCGAATCATTTTTAAGCATCAAAAGAGGCCAGGCACCCTGGCTCATGCTTGTAATCCTGGTGCTTTGGGAGGCTGAGGTGGGAGGATTACTTGAGCCCAGGAGTTCAAGATCAGCCTGGGCAATATAGTGAGACTCCGTCTCTACTTTTCGTTTTAATAAAAATAAACAAAATATGAAAAGATTTTACAAGGACCCTAAAGCCAACTCCACACCCCAAACATTTCTACACCTTCATCACTGCCAACCACATTTAGTAGTTCAGCTCATGGTGAAAGAAGAAATGAAGAAATATAGTATTTGGCCTCGGATTTTGTTGTGTTTTGGGGACACTTCACAGTGAAGGTGAAACAGAACAGGCAGAAGGTGAGGCTACCAACCATCTATCAGAGTAGGGCTGCTCCAGCTGGGGCTTCGGGAGCTTTGTGTCTCTCTCTCTAATGACTTGGTTGAGGACGTCTAAGTTGGAAAGGTTTGCATACGGCTGTGCAGCATTGTCAAAAAGCTCCCAAAGTGTCACACCCAGGGACCTGTGGGAAAAAGAAAACGACTGTTTCTCTCTCCCTTTAGATGTCAAATTTTTAACACTCACGCTTGTTACACAGCCAGTAATTTTAAGGGCAAGGGGTATATTGAAAAAATTATTATTAAGATCATTCTCACAGCCAGTAATTTTAAGGACAAGGTGTGTATTGAAAAAACTATCGTTTTTTCTTTTTTTTTTTTTTT
>CAUYLG010078881.1:0-35297 GCA_963573385.1 Cacajao melanocephalus | reverse complement strand
AATATACAAATATATATACATATATTATATATATTTGTATATATATAATATATATTTGTATATTATATATATATTTACATATATAAGAACTTTTGTTCTTCCTAGTACTATATATGTACACATATGTGTGTATATATATATATATATACACATATATACATATATATAACACTACATTGTCTAATAGATTTAAATAAAAATTCCCTATCTAATATTTAAAATGAAATTTCCTAAATTTGAGAAGTATCTAGATTTAAATGTGGGTTCCTGTGGTACTAAATACATTTCCAGTGGCTTCAGAGAGCTCTTGGCAGGGTGATGCACCCTTCTACTGTTTTATCACAACATAAAAAACATTAGATGCACAAAATTAAAGTTCAGGTTAATCAAAATATTGCTTGACAAAGCAAATAATTGAATTGCACTTGCAGTGCACTGTGGTAGACAGTAATTAACAGGCAGCATCTTCAACATTTGAGTACAACTTCCAATTTCCATTTTAACATTATAGAATGCTGTCTACACGTTTTTTAATGGTGCCCATGATAATAATATATTCTCTTTTTAATCATATTCCACGTTGCAGGAAATGAAGCTTGCAATTTTCCCAGGTGCTTACCAAATTACTACTGCAAGCTAATTCTCATCCCCTAAGTTAAGAGTTTCAACACAGTGCACATTAACAGTCTGCTTATGTTCTCCTGTACAACAGAAGGTAAGTTAATATGTGCCTCGATTATATCCAGTTTGTGCATTTATAGCACCCTGTGGGCAGCACTAAGAAAGCTGTAAATGTACTTATCCCGCCTTTTTAATGGTTTACTTTATTACAGTAGAGAAAGACTGAGAAAGTGAAAAGGAAGAAAAAAAAGAAATGTAAGGAGGGCAATAGAAAAGGAAATAGAAGAAAATATGATTGAATGGGGAAACAATAAGAAATGCAAATTAAAAATAATGATTTAAAAACTTTTCAATTAAATTTATAGCTATACTATATCTACATGAATGAAAGATATGTATGTATGCCCTATTTTATACATGTTTTATTTTATGTATCTTTAATTAGTTTTAATGACATAAGGTTATAGACTATCTCCATTTATCTAGGATAGGCTGTACATAAAATCATAAGAGGAAAGATAGATAGTATCTACAAAGAAACAGTCCTTGGGACACCTTTAATCTCTGCAGACCGATCTATGAATACCTATAAACTCAAGGTAAAGTTACTTTCCTTCACTTCTCTTCAAGGTTAAGTAGCCAGGTCAATTTGCAGTGTGAAATTTAATTTACATTTTATCAATCCAAGATATTTAAAATATTGTCCCAAATACATGTATGAGTCATGAATTAGACTCTACAGGATAATGATCCAAAAATCTACTTATAAATTACAAGTTTGAAATCATATTTACTCTGTTTTTTTTTCTTCTGGCATTCAATGTTGTTTGGACTTATTGGCACAGTGAAATTTTACAGCAAGGTGGACAGAAAGGTAATATCTGTAATGTGTTATCTAATTATTTTCTGTTTTTGATATGTAAGAATAGCAGCAAATGTTTAAAAAGTGATTTATGAAGCTAACAATTACTTTTTAAAAATTTTATTGATACATAATAATTGTAAATATTTAGGTAGTAAATGTGATATTTTGTTTCATGCATATAGTGCATAATGATCAAATCAGAGTAGTAATCAAGTCATCACCTCAAATATTTATCATAGATTTATGTCAGAAACATTACAGATATTCTCTTCTAGCTATTTTGAAATATTAAATAAGTTATATTAATATATTCTTAATGCTAACCTTTAGACATGTAAGGAAAAATCATAGACAGTTAACAAAAGAATTCATAAATTAAAAATATTCACAATTTATCCAAGTTTAATTTAATAATTATCTTTCCAAGACTATTAAAAAAGTTACAATTGTTTGCCTAAATATCAACTTATGGTTCAATTTTTAATTTTTACACTACCACAGGAAAAACAAGAACTAAAGACATAATCATGCAAGCAATCAGTATTTAAATTCTTCTCCTATTCAAAAAAACTTGCTTGAGTTTCTTTTTCTTTTCTTTCATGTTCAAACTGACAGTTTGAAAAACTTTCTCCTATTTTCTATTAGCTTAAGGATATTTTTCAATTCTGATGTTGATCAGGGACAACAAACTATGCTTTCTGATTCTGTTTATGCACACAACACTCATTATTCATTGCCTTTCAAATTCTACAGGGCCTAGTGGCTCTGCAGGAGAGGAGTGGACAGCACAGTGTGTAACAGCAGTGCCCACAGAACAGAGACAGGCTGGTTATGCTCCAGAGGCCAACTAACTTTGTTTCTCAAATCATAAACTATGTAAGTATCAGAACTTCTGGATTGGGAGGGAACTTAAGTGATCTCTGTCCCCATGGGCCCCTCCTCTTCAATCAGTTTCTGTAAGTGCTGAAAGGCTGTTATTTCTAAATTACAAACATGAATGGTTACACGATTCTTAAAATCCTTTGGTGGCTGGTATTACAATAAAGTGAAGATCTGCATATTTTCAGGACATCTGTGCATATATTTACATTCTAGTTTCCATCTTCCTATCCAGCCACATTTCCTATCTCACTCCAACACAGACCCTACAATCTAGCCACACTCAGTGCCATACACTTCCCACTTACATCTTTGTGCATTCATCATCCATCTATTTATCAAAACACTAGTCTCTCTGTTTTAAAAGCTGCCTGCCACAACTTTGGCACCATAGCGTTGTCCACATGGAGAATTCTCAGGAAAAATTTAAGTCCAGCTAAGATGCTCACTTATTAGTAATTTATCTTGATGTATTCTCAAAGCAAAATAAATTTTTTCTTCTGTGTGACTTCTCATATTGAATATGATTTTATTGAATTACACTTCTGTCACCTAACTGTAGAGCATGTCATAGTTTTCTGTTTGTCCTCAGTCAGAAATCTTGGACAGGTAATCAATATGAACATGAATATGGTATGAATATCTTCAACAACTTATAAGCCATTATTGCCTAGATCATGCTAACTTTAAAGTCCAACTTATTTCTACACATGTGTAGTTTTAATCACCATGTGCGTTTCAATCTTAAAAGTTTTGAAATAAATGGAAATAAACAAGCTAGTAATAAAAGGAAGGATTAGCAAATCTGCTGAGAAACCTTTAAAAGCCAGGATTGGATGCTCCTCCATATTTATTCTTTAAAACAGACAACTGAAAATTATATGGGTCTAGTGTGTGCTTTAAGGGATATTTGCTTATCAAGGATAAAGAGAGATGGAACAATAATTTTATCCTCAAATCCTAGGTACTATTGATTTGTCAACATACATAAGATGAGGCAATATGGGAATGGATCTACACTGTTAGATACAAATATTCCAAAATACAAATAGATATCAAAATTTATTTATTAGACATATCTGAAATTCAGACTGTCATATTTAATGTTTCTTAGAGGTAATTACAAAGACTCCTTTATAAATAAAGAACTTCCTTAGTATTGCATTGAACTTTGAGATGTCAATCAGATAGTCTTTCAAGTTTTTGATTTAATTCAAATCTTCCTCTTAAAGAAAAGTACATGTGTACCTAGGGATGCTAGATACTGTTCCAGTATTGCTCACATCTGTTTTGATTGGTAGGTGCTCATTTGATGCTGGGTGTTAAATATCAAATATCAGGCCTGTTTTATACAAACAGGTTGAAACCTACAGATTTCCACTTTGGGATAAAATACAAATCTGAACCGTAAAATTTCCAAGGGCACAGCAAATTTTTAATTGTCATTTAAAGCCTATAACAGAGGTTCCCAAACTTTCTAGTTCAAGATGCTCTTAGAGTCTCAACATTTCTCCCAGGAGCAACTCTAGGCAAAATAAATACCTGTGTATTAAGTAGTTAGGTCTAAAACTTAACACTCATGTACATCTTAACAATTTAGTAGCCATTTGAAAAAGTCAAAATGCACAGGAACTGGAAAAAAAAAAGTATGTCATGCTTAAACAGCCACATGACAGATTAGTGAGATGTGTGTATCTAATGGGTCAGGCATAACTTCTTGAGTCTTGGAATAGACTGGGCACCACCACTCACCTTTCCTGTTCCGTGTAGATATTTTTGTGATACTTGCTTTACATCACAACAACCACCAAAAAATTGGCTATGCAAAAATATGGCACTATTTAAAGGAGAGTAAATTAATTATGTTGCAACTGTGCTGGAATTTGTGCTGTGCATAACAGATGTCACTGGATTTCTTTCAAACATTTAAGGTAACTTATGGTTCTGTGAGTTTGCTGTGACTACCATGAACATCTTTTTACTGTTGGAAAACCATGTCTATGACACTTTTCGTCTATCAAATAGATACCTATACAGCTGACAAGGGATGTGAGGACCTCTTCAAGGAGAACTACAAACTACTACTCAAGGAAATAAGAAAGGACACAAACAAATGGGAAAATACTCCATATTCTTGGACAGGAAGACTGAATATGATGAAAGTGGCCATACTGTCCACAGTAATTTATAAATTCAATGCTATTTCCATCAAACTACCATTGACATCCTTCACAGAATTAGAAAAACCTACTTTAAAATTCGTATGGAACCAAAAAAGAGCCCATATAGCCAAGACAATCTTAAGCACAAAGAACAAAGCTGGAGGCATCACACTACCTGACTTCAAACTATACTACAAGGCTACAGTAACAAAAAAAGCACAGTACTGCTACCAAAACAGACACCCAGACCAATGGAACAGAATAGAGATCTCAGAAATAAAACCACACATCCACAACCATCTGATCTTCAACAAACCAGATAAAAAAAGAAAACAATAGGGAAATGATTCACGATTTAATAAACGGTGCTGAGAAAACTGGCTAGCCATATGCAGAAAACTGAAACTGGAGACTTATCTTATACCTTATACAAAAATTAACTCAAGATACCTTAAACACTTAAATGTAAAACCCAAAACCATAAAAATCTTAAAAAAAATCTAGGCAATATCACTCAGGACATAGACATGGGCAAAGATTTTATGATGAAATCACCAGAGGCAAGCGCAACAAAAGCAAAAATTGACAAATGGCATCTAATTAAACTGAAGTGTGTCTGCACTGCAAAAGAAACTATCATCAGAGCAAACAAGCAATGTATAGAATGCAAGAAAATTTTTGCAATCTATCCATCTGACAAAGGTCTAATATCCAGAATTTACAAGAAACTTAAATAAAATAAATAAACAAGTAGCCCCACCAAAAAGTGGGCAAAGGACATAAACAGATACTTCTTGAAAGAAGACAATTATGCGGGCAATAAACCTATGAAAAAAAGCTCACCATCACTGATAATTAGAGAAACGCAAGTTAAAACTACAACAAGATACTATCTCACTCCAGTCAGAATGGCAATTATTAAAAAGTCAAACAATAGGTGCTGGTGAGGCTGTGGAGATACAGAAATGCTTTTACACTGCTAATGGGAGTGTAAATTAGTTCTGCCATTGTAGAACACAGTGTGGCAATTCCTCAAGGATCTAGAACCAGAAATATCATTTAACCCAGCAACTTCATTACTGGGTATACACCCAAAGGAATATAAATCATTCTTTTTTAAAAATGCATGCACATGCATGTTTATTGCAGCACTATTCACAATAGCAAAGACATAGAATTAACCCATATGCCCATCAATGATAGACTGGATAGATTCTGTATACACACACCACTGAATACCATGCAGTCATAAAAAGGAAGGATATCATGTCCATTGCAGGGACATGCATGAAGCCGAAAGCCATTGTCGTCACAAACTAACCCAGGAACAGAATACCAAACACTGCATGTTCTTACTCATAAGTGGGAGCTGAGCAATGAGAACGCACAGACACACAGAAGGGAACAACACACTCTGGGGCCTATCAGCATGTACAGGGAGGGAGAGCATCAGGATAAATAGCTAATGCATGTGGGGCTTAATAACTAGGTGATGAATTGATAGGTGCAGCAAACCATCACAGCACACATTTATCTATGTGACAAACCTGCGCTTTCTGCACGTGTATTCTTGAACTTAAAATAAAATTTAAAAAAATTTATATCTAGCAGAAGAAGTGTTTGTTGTGCAGTAGATTACTTAATTTTAGGAATATTTGCTACTTATGCCAGTTGGGCCCAGTCTTGTGAGAGAAGTATAATTCCCATACAAGTAATATCAAGACTGGTCATGTGACTTGCTTGGGCAATAATATGTACCCGTAAAATGACTCGTGACATTGTCAGGTAGAAGCAATTTCCAACATCTGATTTCTTCTCCTCTGGTATGATATGGCATATTCCAGAGAGTAGCTCCACCTTTAATTTAGTGGGATACAGGACAAAGCCACAGCCTATCTTCAATCCCTGTAAACATGAGTATAAAATAACCTTAGTTTTGTGAACTACTAAAATTTGGGGGTAATTTATTACTGTGGCTTAACTTAAGCTGAGTGATCCACATAGATATTTTAATAATTCATATATTTTAAATTAACATGTATCTAAATCTTCACATTTCAGACAGGCAATTTAATGGCCTCTTCCTCATTTTGATAAGATTTATTCCTATATTTTTAAGTTGAAAAAATACTTGAACATATTATTTTAGCTTCCACAGAAGCAATATTATGTTATCAATTTCAATAAACATTATACATGCATACATATGTATACACAAACATATTTGCTTGAATCAGGCAAACAATGATCTATTTATCAGTTTATTCAACAGTTGCTATTAAGAACCTACTATGCTCCTAATACTAATTTCCAAAATGCTTCAGCCTTTTTACATACCTAATGTAGAAGTGATTGGCAAATACTCTGTGTCCTTTATACAAAGTCACAAACATTAAGGTTCTAGAAAAGTTTATCCTACAGATAAATTTGCCTTCTGTTTCATAGAATGAAAATGACTATATTACTCATCTTTGTATCATTTGAAATGATTACCATCATTCTTTACATATACCCAGTTCAATAAATGTGCTGATTTAAATCTATTAATTTTTATCTTAGTTGTCGAAAAAAGAGGAAAATGTTTATTTAATTAATGTGCTGTCTATTCATTTTGTTTTTATCTTGAATTTTTATATTTTACATTTCCTTACTTTTGTTAAGACAATGCAAATATTCTGGAAGCAGACAAAATAGAAATTCTATACAGCCTATAACATTCTTCTAGATCATTATCTCATTCTACTAAGTTGCTACCGGTAAAGCATCTAAATTTAATTGCATTATATATTATTGAGGCAAAATTCTTTTCTAACCAAAAAAACCCATGGTAATAACAAAGCAAAATTATAAAAAGTAATAATGTAATAATCCTTTGACTCAATAACTTATTCCTTCTCTCTTCATTCCACCTAATCTACAAACTTTAAAAAGTAAATTCAAATATGACTTTTATCCCTAATACAGTGTCATGAATGCTGTGACTTCAAGTATTGCTTTTCTTTAAAATCTTCCAAAATATTTCATTTTTTAAATGAAATTACATTTAAGCTATGGAATATATAATATTTTTATTGCTTCTAGGTTCTTTAAATTTTAGGTAGATCTTAATTCTTATCTTACTTTTAGTCAAATTTTGTGTAGTGTTGAAAGAACTGCAGAATCAGTCGAAATGAAAACTTTACTCTTCATCACTTTCTGATATGGTTTAGCTGTGTCCCTACCCAAATCTTATCTTGAATTGTAGTTTCCATAACCCCCACATGTCGTGGGAGGGACCTGGTGGAGGTAATTGAATCAAGGGGACAGTTACCCTCATGCTGTTCTCCTGAAAGTGAGTTCTCATGAGATCTGATGGTTTTATAAGTGGCTTTTTCCACTTTTGCTTGGCACTTATCCCTGCTGATTCCACGTAGAGAAGGAAGTGTTTGCTACCCCTTCTCCCATGATTGTAAGTTTTGGAGGCCTACACAGCTATGCTAAACTGTAAGTCAATGAAACTTCTTTTATAAATTACCCAGTCTTCAGTATGTCTTTATTAGCAGCATGAGAATGGAGTCATACAATTGGTACTGGGAGTATTGGGGAGGCACTGCTGTAAAGACGCACCAAAATGTGGAAGCAACTTTAAAACTGGGTAACAGGCAGTGGTTAGAAAAGTTTTGAGGGTTCAGAAAAAAGACAGGCAAATATGGGAAAGTTTGGAAAGTCCTAGAGATTTGGAGGGCTCAAAAGACAGGAAGATGCGGGAAAGTTTGCAAATTTCTAGAGATGTGTTGGGTGGCTTTGACCAAAGTGCTGATAGTAATATGGACAATGAAGTCCAGACAGAGGTGGCCTAAGATGGAGAAAAGGAACTTCTTGGGAACTGGAGAGATGACACTTTAAGATCTTATGCTTTAACAAAGACACTGGCAGCATTTTTCACCTGCCCTAGACATCTGTGAAACTTTGAACCTGAGAAAGATAATTTAGGGTATTTCGTGGAAGAGATTTCTAAGCAGCAAAGCATTCAAGGGATGACAGCTTAAAAGTTTGGAAAATTTGCAGGTTGATCATGCAGTAGAAAAGAAAACTCTGTTTCCTGGGGAGAAATTCAAGCCTACTGTAGAAATTTGCATGAGTAATGAGGAATCAAATGCTAATTGCCAAGACAATGGGGAAAATGTCTACAGGACATGTCAGAAACTGTCCCAGCAGCCCCTCCCATTACAGGTCCAGAGGCATAGGAATTAAAAATGGTTTCCTGTGCCAGGTCGGGGGCCTTTTTGCTCTGCGCAGCCTTGGTAGTTGATGCTCTCTGTCCCAGCCACTCCAGCAATGGCTAAATGGACCAAGGTAGAGCTCAGGTGATTGCTTCAAAAGGTGCAAGCTGCAAGCCTTGGCAGCTTCCACATGGTGTTGGGCCTGAAGGTGCATAAAAGTCAAGAACTGAGGTTTGAGAACTTCCACCAAGATTTCAGAGGATGTATGGAAATGCATGGATGTCCAGAGAGAAGTCTGGTGGAGCGGCAGAGCACCTCTGCTAGTGCATTGAAGAAGGGGAAATGTGGGGTTAAAGCCCCCACACAGAGCACAGTACCCACTGGGGCACTGTCTAGTGGAGCTGTGAGAAGAGGACCACTATCCACCAGAGCCGAGAATGGTAGATCCACTGACAGCATGCACCATGCACCTGGAAAAGCCACAGACACTCAGCACCAGTCCATGAAAGCAGGCAGAAGGGGGGCTGTACCCTGCAAAGCCAGAGGGGCAGAGCTGAACAAGACCATGGGAACCCACCAGTTGCATCAGTGCAAACTGGATGTGAGACATGGAGTCAAAGGAAATCATTTTGGAACTTTAAGGGTTAATTGCTGCCCTATTGGATTTCAGACTTGCATGGGGCTGCAGCCCCATCATTTTGGCCAATTTCTCCTATTTAGAATGAAAATATTTGCCCAACACCTGTATCCCCATTGTATCTAGGAAGTAACTAACTTATTTTGATATTGCTGCTCATAGGCAGAAGGGACTTCCTTTTTATCAAATGACACTTTGGACTTAGACTTTTGGGTTAATACTGGAAGCAGTTAAGATTTTGGGGGACTGTTGAGAAGGCATTTAGCAATATTAAACTTAACTGTTGGGAAGGCATGATTGTGTTTTAAGATGGGAGGACGTGAGATTTGGGAGGGACCAGGAGGAGAGTGATAGGGATTGGCTGTGTCCCCAGCCAAATATCATCTTGAATTGTAGTCCTATAATCCCCACATGTCATGGGAGGGACCTGGTGGGAGGTAATCTAATCATAGGGGAGGTTACCCTCATGGTGTTCTTGTGATAGTATGTGAATTCTCACAAAATCTGGTGGTTTTATAAGGGGCTTTTCCCCTTTTGCTCAGCACTTCTCCTTGCTCCCACCCTGTGAAGAAGGAAGTGTTTGCTTCACCTTACACCAGGATTGTAGGTTTCCTGAGGCCTACACAGTCATGCTGAACTGTGAGTCAATTAAAACTCTTTCCTTTATAAATTACCCAGCCTCGGATATGTCTTTATTAGCAGTGTGAGGACAGACTAGTACACTACTTCATCATCAATTGTTGATACAGAAAAAATACACTTATAAGAAACCTTCACAAATTAAAAAATTATTTTATGGCACTGAGGTCTATAGCCAGAATAATTATTTTATGGCACTGAGGTCTACAGCCAGAAATCTCAGAAAAATACACACACACACACACACACACAGACAGACACACACACACACACACAGAGAGAGAGAGAGAGAAAGAGAGAGAGAGAGAGAGATGGTGCTAAGAAATTTCTGGGTACATGTAAATAAAGCAAATTAAATATATTTTTCATATCATCAGTTTTGTGTCTAAACATATCTAGGTATAAAAACTATTGTTTAGTTGCATTAAAAGGAAGGATAAAGATGGGGGAGAAAAAAAATCTTTATGTAACTTATATTACCAAAGAGCTGTACTTTCTGAGAATAAAAACATGTTTTCTATCATATGTAAATCCTCTTTATCCAGTAGGTGGTTAACTCTATTTTAAAGCAAAGAAACAGTAAACCCACTGAATTTCCCATATAAACACTAGCCATAGTCAATCTTGTTCGTAGAGCTAACCTCACATTTATCTGGTTTCCTTTGTGCAGTTAATTTTTTTTTGTCACATCATAATAATTTCTCATCCTATGGTAAGCTATAATGATGATAACATAAAAAATGAATAAAAATATAGCATAGGAATATGCTAAATTGAATGATTTTTCCGTTGCCTGGGAGATGTCAACACTATGTCTTTAAAATAGCATTTTATAATGTCAAAAAGAGTTTTTTTCATACTAGTTTTGCCACAGAGTGGCATTAAAAAACAAATTAAAAATTTATGCCAAGCTAGAAAATACTTTTGAATTGTAACTATGCCACTGAGTTGTGCCAATGCATCAATCTAGTTGTCAGCCGAAACAAAGTAAAACGAAACAAATATTATTTTTACTACTCACTTCTTGATTTCTGCTTAAGGTACTGATAAAATAATTGCTAACTTTTTATCGTATGTGCATTATTCAGGAAGTAAGTATTTTAGCAGGAAAAATCATTTCTGTAAAAATAATGAATGATCATAGTGACATCCCTGGGGTTTTGCTACTGTTATTTTTTGTTGTTGTAGATTTAAAATAGACCTGCATTTCTGATTAATTGTTCTGTTTCACTGTGTCATTTAGACATTCTGCATATTGCTACTCATTATCAAAATAAGAATTAATCTTTCCTCATTATAAGAATAAAAACTAGAAATCTAAATCATCATCTCCACTCCAAATGACTCAATGGAATGACATGCTACCAGAAATATTTCTTAATATTAGAAACCTAGCAAAGGAGACATCAAATTTGTCAGCAGAACTGCAGATATGACTCTATCAATAATCTGTGGCACTTTTGTATTCCCCATCTGAGACTATTATATAGCTTTGGATGACAGCCTGCTTCGACTTCATCATATGATCCACTGGAACAGAAACTCATAACTGGCTTTCAACATAGAACCTTCATCTAAAGCATAATAACCACAGCCAGTCAGTACAGGGGGATTATAAGAGTGCGGCAATGAACACAAAAGTTAGGGGAAAAGCAGTTTGACATAAAATCTCACAACAACAAGCCCAGAAGGACAGCTCCTAAATGTTAAGGCAGGAAAGAAATGGGCTTTTTGAAGTCATGCTTTGGATAGTTTGAAAATTGTGTTATTTTAGGAGCTGAAGCTATTTGTTTTAAATTGCTCTACACAATCTCCAAACCCCATCACCACACAGACACACATACAGACTCACCAAGGATGAAAAAGATGTTCTCAAAACAGGCCACCCGACAGCACAAGAGGGTCCATTGCTTCTAAATACATCGTCTACATTTACCTCTCATAATTATAATTCGCTGCTTTCAGGATCTCTCAAGAATAGCTCCATGGGGTTGTTGAGACACTGGTGAGTTCAAAGTGCCCTAATCTACTCATGAGCACTGATTGATAGTTTCTGGAAATTTGTGTGCCGGTTATTAAATACAGACATTACTAAAAATTAAAGTATGTAAATTTGCAATTAAATCATGCTAAAACAAAAGTAATATTTAAACATAATTACTTTTTAACATGCTGTTACAATCTTTTACTATTATAATGTACTCCCGAAATTATTTATATCTATGCATCTGCATGGTAGAAATATTGTACAATGATGTGCTACTGTGCACCTTTTCACCACTCTGTGTCGAGTGAATCCACACTACCATGTTGATAGCTTATCAGCTACAGTGGTAGTATTTACATCATGAAAATCAGCAAATTCCACAAAGCATAACTTCCTTTCTCCCCCAAGAACTGATTTTGAACATTTCCCATCACACCACTGGGTAAGATGTTTTCAAGCTTTGCATTCGCAAAGTGGTATAGTAATTCCTGCCACTTTACTCTTTGAGATACTTAACATCCCTTATTGAGATGTCAAGTAATAATCTGACTATGCCTTTTTCATGCCATCAGGGATAAGAAATGGTTCCCCTAGGATTCTCAAAAGTGTTACTAAACTTAGCAATTAACTTTACCTGCTCATTGCTGGAGTTCAAAGCTTAAACTCTTGTGTCACAACTCCACTTTAAAAGTAAAAACAGTAAAACCTAAAAATAAAAAAATTCAAAATGTTTTAAGTAAAAAACATTAAAGTAGAAAATAGCTTTAAAAGTTTTAAAGCACTGTTCTTTTAGATTTAAAATAGTAGGCATATAACCACTTTTATTCATAATCACTGATAAGTGTTTTATGTGTTTGGAGGGTTGACTGAAGTAACTTGCACATAAAAATCAATAAATAAATGACTAGAAACAGGAAAACAAAATGGCATGAGCGATGAGTTACTGACTCTGTTCTTTGATGGAGCAGTGGGTGAAAATGTGCCTATGTGCCTTGTGCTTTTGATTCAGCTATGCAAGCTGACACAAACCGTGGAGTAATCCATTCACTTCCCTGGAGAAGTAAGGCAAAAACAAGGTAGAAGATAAGACTGAGCTTGAATTAGCCAGGTATGCAGCTGAGTATTGATAACATTTTCAAAGAACACCTCTGGTAATTATTGACAAAACCATACGGAATCCATATGAATTGGAAACGAGATCTTACTTTATTATCAAGTGAATATTGAAGTTGCAAACCTGCAGAATTTAATAAACTGACTGTATTTAAAAGCTACAAGGCAGCTTTCCCAAGAGTTAAAAAATAATTTTAACTAGTATTTATAGACTGATAATATTGAAAGTGGCATTGAGAAATTATCTGGTTGGCCTCAACTTCTAAGAAAGATAAATGTTTATCCAAGTACTGAGGCATGTATTCTATTTGTTAAATATCACAAGAGAAAATAGTTTATTTGACATTCATTGATAATCTAGTCTATTATTTATCAATTGTCACAAAGTACTTATTTAGTAACTTCTACTTTACTACAGTTATACACACGTGCTGTATGGATAATCATTGTTAAAATACATATTAGCCTTTTACCATTTTTGTACACATAAAGCAAATGCCTCATGGTCATCATTAAGAGGACATGCAAACATGAGCAAGAAAATATACTGAAATTTTGTACATTTTCTGCAAAATTGAAAAAAAAATCACAAAGCTGGGTGCAGTGGCTCACGCCTGTAATCCCAGCACGTTGGGAGGCCAAGGTGAGCGGATCACTTGAAGTCAGAAGTTCGGGACCAGACTGGCCAACATGGTGAAACCCTGTCTCTACTAAATATACAAAAATTAGCCAGGTGTGGTGGTGGGCACCTGTAATCCCAGCTACTCTGGAGGATAAGGCATGAGAATCGCTTGAACCTGGGAGACAGAGGTTGGAGTGAGCCAAGATCATGCCACTGCACTGCAGCCTGGGAAATACAGCACGACTCAGTTTCAAAAAAAAAAAAAAAAGTTAAAAAGATTAAAAAAGTTTACTTGATTGGAGCACAAATAGAAGATAATAATGGGACTAGAAACATATTTTTTGCTTATGTAATTTACATACTGCTTATATTTTAAATGTACACACTATGTATATTTCCATGACACTTAAATGAAGCATTGCAACTATTGTGTTTGCTAGAAAGTTATTACATTCAAACTGAAAAATGACAGCAATTTAAAACATGTTTTCTCCTAGGGTAAATGCCTTGTATAAGTAATCACTGTGTTAAAAAAAAAATGGCCATAAAGGTAGGAAGTGAAAACTATTGCTTAAATGCTCATATATTTTTCTTTTATTTAAATAAGCCATACTCCCTCATTATTTGAAAAGGAAAATATCTATATTACTAGTAATGTATGTATAAATATGATGAGTTTGAAAAGTATCTCTTTCAAAATACTAATTTTAAGATATTGGAATCTCTGTGAACTTAGACTAAGACAAAGCAGCAGCAGTTCATTCTTGGTAAATCCTATGTGGAATTCATGTTATTTGTTGTTTGGTTTTCCATTCACTCTTTAAAGATAATTTATAAATATACAAGAATCTATTGAACATAATTACTTAGGTAGAAAAGGACTGCAAATTCTGTATAAAGAATTTGTTTCTGTTAATCACTGTCCTGGAAAAAAATTAATGTAAATAAATAATTTTTATAAATATTTTAAGTTGAGTTTAGTGGATATTTCTTTTGTACCTAAAAATGTATTCTCCATCTAGACCCTAGGTTCAAGTTGACTTAAAGTACAAAACTATTTACCACATTCATTTGCTTGCCAATATTTCATTACAGAAATCAAATATCTATTTTTACAAATCTTGTAATATTGTAGTTAAAGGGGGAAGATGCTTCTATAGAAATAAAAAAGAAATTAATGATATTTAAAGTAGGTAAGGTGGCAAATATTTATACTGACACTTGGCTAAAAATAATGCTTTATCATAATTAAAAATCATATCTGTTCAAGCTCCTGTTTTCCAGGAAAGCTAACAGAAGTTGGGGAGACTACTAAAGACTAAAAGATCTATGAAGCTTAATAATAAAGATAACTACAAATTTATAATGAATTGCCAGTTCCTTGAGTCCCAGCCCAATTTTATTCTCCATCACATTTTGGTCTATTTCATTACAGTCAAAGGAAATATGACATGATGGCTCTTTTTAAATCACAGTTAACCTAAAGCTTAGGTTAAATAATAATGACAACAACAAGAATAATAATATCTTCAGCAAAATCAGTACCCATTTGTTAAATTCCATTAGGCCTAGATTTAAGCATTGTTCAAGAAAGGAATGCAGGAGTTTAATAAGAGTGTTCTTTACTCATTTTACTCCAATGGAATGAAATATAATCAGAAATTTAAGAGAAGAGAAATGGATAAAGAGCTTTTATGGGCATTTCTATGTTCAGTTTCATTTGAATTCACAATGTGAACAAATATAAAGCTATCTCACTAGATGGGAATACTAAACATTTTAAATTCTGTGGTTTAACAAAGTTAAAAGATTCAATTTATAATTTCCTGGCTTCAAATAACTGAAATTCTGAGAGTTATTTCTTGAGTGTGAACATCTTCAGAGTCTATAGACAAAAGTAAGGGCAATTGCAGTTAGTGTATAAATCATTAGCAATCCAAACTTAGTGACTCAATTGCAAGGTCAATGCATTTGTCTTTGATTTTTTGCTTTAAACTGATATTTCATTTTCTTAGATTTTCTGAAGCTGTATATGTGCTCCATAAGTATGCTTAACAATTTGTCTGAATTTGGCTGAGACCACTCAATATTTTGGATGCTGAAATGAATATCTGCATTACATTTTTCTTTTACTATGCTACCAAAAAATAACAAAAATTATTCACACATATACTGGCAATCATCCTAAAATTACTCGTAAACACAAGGATATACGGAGAATATTTTCTTCATTTATTTTTAGGAAAGAAAGATTTAAAAAAAAATCCATCCATATTAACAAGCATCTCTCATTTAGTAAATAATAAATGATTTCCTTCATTTATGATATTTTTATACTTATTGTGGATTTTCTATTTATGCATTGATAAATCCATAACAAACCAAAAAGTATTTCATTCACTAAATGTGTAAAAGATTGAAAAACACTGTATTTTATTTTGATGCCTATGTTTTTATCTTCTTTAAAGATTAGATTTCAAAAGTTCCTTTTGAGTTTTAATATTTGCTGCAAAGTATTTTTGTATGCAGATTAATACATGAAAGTAGTGAAAAGAATACAGTATCACTCCTATGATAGTCCTGCCAAAGATGCATCATCTCAGTCTGATCAAGAGATCAGTAACCCAAAAGTAGGGACCTTCTAAAGAAGAAGCTTCTAATATCAAAATCCTCAAGGTCATTAATGTCAAGGAATGGCTGAAGAACCCTCCAACCTATGGGAGATTAGAAGGAAACTACTAGTAAATGCAGCACTTGATGCTGAATGTGTTCCTTTACCATAAATGACATTATTGGCAAAACTGCTCAAAGACAAGTGGGAGACAAGGATTAGATGATAGAAGGAAGAAATGTTAAGTTTCATGGTTTGATTGTGCTTGTGTAAGAAAACGTCCTTGCTTATAAGAAATAAGCAATAAAATGGTTGGGAGTAATGGGACATCCAATTGGCAAATTACTCTCCACTGGTTCAGGAGAAAATTTTGGTTTTGTTTTACTAAATTTTTACTTTTCTGAGAGTTTTTTTGGGATGACAAAAATCAAAAATAATTTAAAAATTGAATTGTTATTCTCAATGACTAATATACAATGACATATAAAGAAACAGGCATTTAATCCCTTTCTCTTCAAAGGCCTAATGTAAAAAAAGTAATAAGAAGGTATTATATGAAATTTAAAATGTCAGATACATCATTTCCAGATAAGCTTTTTAAGACATTTCTGGAAGACTGAAAATTGACGGAAGTGGTAAAGGAAGACAGAGACAGACATGGCTGGGTATGGGGGCTCACACCTATAATCCCAACAATTTGGGGAGCCAGTGCAGGTAGATCACTTGAGCTCAGGGGTTTGAGACCAGACTGGGGAACAGCAAGACCCCATGTCTACAAAAAGAAAAAATACAATCTCTTAGCCAGGTGTGGTGGTTCAGTCTTGTAGTCCCAGCTGCAGTGAGTGGAGGTTAAGACAGGAGGGCTGATTGAGCCTGGCAGGTTGAGGTTGCAGTGTGCCATGAACATGCTATAATTGTCCATTTTCATGCTGTATAAAGAGACATCTGAGACTGGGAAATTTACAAAAGAAAAAGAGGTTTATTGCACTTACAAGTCCACGTTGACTGAGGAGGCCTCACAATCATGGAGAAAGGTGAAAGACACGTCTCACATGGCATTAGCAAGAAAGAGAATGAAAGTCAAGCAAAATGGGTTTCCCCTTATCAAACCATCAAATCTTGTGAGACTTATTCACTATCATGAGAACAATATGGAGAACTGCCCCCAGGATTCAATTATCTCCCACTGGGTCTCTCTCACAATATGTGGGAATTTGGGGAGTACAATTCAAGATGAAATTTGGGTGGAGATACAGGGGACACAGCCAAACCATATCATTCCACTCCCAACCCCTCCCAAGCCTCATGTCCTCACATTTCAAAACCAATTATGCCTCCCCAACAATCCCCCAGAGTCTTAACTCATTTCAACATTAACTCAAAAATCCACAGTCCAAAGTCTCATCTGTGACGAAGCAAGTGTCTTCCACTTATGAGCATGTAAAATCAAAAGAAAGTTAGTTACTTCCTAGATACAATGTAGGTACAGGCATTAGGTAAATACAGCCATTTCAAATGGGAAAAATTGGACAAAACAAAGAGGTTACAGGCCCTGTGCAAGTCCAAAATCCAGCAGGGCAGTCTAATCTCCAAGTTCCAAAATGATACCCTTTAACTCCAGGTCTTGCAACTTGGGTCACACTAATGCTACAGGTGGGTTCCCATGGTCTGGGCAGCTCCACTCCTGTGTTTTTGCAGGGTATAGCCAGCCTCCTGGCTGCTTTCACGGGCTGGTATTGAGTGCCTCTGGCATTTCCAGGTGCATGGTGCAAGATGTCTGTGGATCTACCATTCTAGGATCTGGAAGATGATGGCCCTCTTCTCACAGCTGCACTAGGCAATTTCTCAGTAGGGACTCTGTGTGGGCACTCCCACCCCACATTTCCCATCCACACTGCCTTAACAGAGGTTCTCCATGAGGACCCCAACGTTATGGCAAACTTTTGCCTGGAAATCCAGGCATTTCCATACATCTTCTGAAAGCTAGACAGAGGTTCCCAAACCCAAATTATTGACTTCTGTGTACTTGCAGGCTCAACACTACATGGAAGCTGCCAAGCAGGGCTTGCACCCTTGAAGCCACGGCCTAAGCTTTATATTGACCCCTTTTAGCCATGGCTGGAGCTGCGAGACAGGGCGCCAAGTCCCTAGGCTGCATAAAGTATGGGAAACCTCGGCCTGGCCCACAAAACCAGTTTCTCCTAGGCCTCTGGGCCTGTGATAGGAGGGGTTGCTGTGAAGACCCGCTGACATGCTCTGGAGACATTTTTCTTTCCATTATCTTGGAGATTAACATTTACCTCCTCATTACGCAAATTTTTGCAGCTAGCTTGAAATCTCCGCAGAAAATGGGTTTTTCTTTGCTATCACATTGTCAGGCTGTACATTTTCTGAACTTTTATGCTCTACTTCCCTTGTAAAACTGAATGACTTTAACAGCACCCAGGTCACATCGTGAATGCTTTGCTGCTTAGAAATGTCTCTGCCAGATACCCTAAATTATCTCTCTCAAGTTCACAGTTCCACAAATCTCTAGGGCAGTCATAAAATGCCACCAGTCTCTTTGCTAAAACATAACAAGAGTCATCTTTGCTCCCCTTCCCAAGTTCCTCATTTCCATCTGAGACCACCTCAGCCTGGAACTT
Organism: Cacajao melanocephalus; assembly: GCA_963573385.1. Lineage (NCBI taxonomy): Eukaryota > Metazoa > Chordata > Mammalia > Primates > Pitheciidae > Cacajao > Cacajao melanocephalus. The sequence goes on along the minus strand of CAUYLG010078881.1, from coordinate 16,314 downwards.
ATTGTTCATATCACTATCAGGATTTTGGTCAAAGCCATTCAACAAGTCTCTAGCAAGTTCCAAACTTTCCCACATTTTCCTGTCTTCTTCTGAGCCCTCCAAACTATTCCAACCTCTGCCTATTATCCAGTTCCAAATTTGCTTCCACATTTTTGGGTATCTTTTCAGCAGCACCTCACTCTACTAGTAGCAATTTACTGTATTAGTCAATCTTCAATCTGCTGAGAAAGACATACCTGAGACTCGGCAATTTACAAAAGAAATAGGTTTATTAGACTTACAGTTCCATGTGGCTGGGGAGGCCTCACAATCATGGTGGAAGGTGAAAGACATATCTCACATGGTCACGGCAAGAAAGAGAATAAAAGCCAAGAAAAATAGGTTTCCCCTTTTCAAACTATCAGATCTCATAAGACTTATTCGCTACCATGAGAACAATGTGGGGGAACTGCTGCATGATTCAATTATCTCCCACTTGGTCCCTCCCACAACATGTGGGAATTATGGGAGTACAATTCAAGATGAGATTTGGGTAGGGACATAGGGAACAGAGGGGAAAACCGTATCACATGCCATTGCCCTCCTGCCAGGGTGACAGAGTAACCCTATCTCAAAAAAGATAAAAAGACAAAGACCAAAATAAAAAAGGAAGAGAGAGACAGACACAGAAAGAGAACTACAACCTAGAGTCACTCCTCAGCAAGTTGATGGAGCCACAAAGCAGTCACTCAGGGAGACATGGGACTTGGAAATTCCAGGTACAATTTTAAAAACAAATGACAACAAAAACTCTGAGGTCGAATACAAGAGTTTACATTGAAATTCTGGGTGTGAAAAAGCCACACAATTTCTAATCCAACATAGAAAATTAAAAATTATTTTCTTAAGAAATTTAAATAAATACTGGAGATACATGATCTTTTCACTTTGGAATTTAAAGATTGCACATCCAAATGACTGTATCCTCACTCCCGTGCTCAGGAACAATAATGACCAGTGCACAAGCACTGTGGATTTTCAGAGCTATTGTTCCAGTCTTCAACAGAAAGAATCAAGTGAGAGATTCAAGACCTTCGAGCAAAGCACTGAGCATGAAATAAAGAGATAAATCAACAAAATAAATAAATAAATGAGTGGATTCATAGAGAGGTTCAGTAATTGAAGAAAAATATCTAATATTAATAGACTAAGGGTTAATACAAAATACAAACACCCAAAATAAGGAAAGACACATACATTTAAAATATGGTAGTTAAAGTTAAATGCATTGGATTTTTATTTTAGGTTAACTTTAAAATTTTAGACAAAATCCCAGAAAGTAGGACTGAGAGAGAGAACAAAGAGTGTTCATGGATACAACAAAACCAATCTCCCAGAATATTTATGAGAAAAAAATTAAAGGATTTAAAGTATTTATTTTACAGGACATTTAGAAAGAGACAACAAAGAGAAGGAAGGAATTTATTAAATAAATTAGAAAATAAACAGGACCTTTTGTAGATGTGACTGGCGTCGGTATGCAGATAAGAGAGTCACATGTGCCCAGAGCAAAGAATAAACATCATACAAACAAAAAACTTCTTGTCTATTTCAGTATATTTTCTTAACACCAAAAATAAAGAGAAAATCGTAAAGGCTTTTAAAATAACAACAATGATAACAACAGCAATAATAGCAATAACAAATAAAATAGATGACCAAGAAAGATGTGAGTCAAGGAGGTATTAGACTTGTTACTGGTAACATGCAATGCTAAAAGATGATGAATAGATTCCCTCGATTTAATGAAGAGAAAGGTAATCAACTGTAATTGTATGCTCAGCCACACTCTCAGGGAAATGTTAGTACAGAATAAAAAATGTCAGGTGTACCAAAAAAAATGAAACTACTTGTACTGATTTCCAAGGAAGTTTATTAAGAATATGCTAAAGCAGAAACAAAATATCAATGGAAAAAGATGAAAATATTGAAAAAACATCAGAAACACAATAAAGAAAAGCTCAAGGATAATAGCTAAGTAGGAGGACTTTAAAAACCTCAATTGGAAGAGAAAATGTCAAGCATTGGATAAGAAAAGACATTTGGAAGCTTTACAAATATCAGAAAGGAAAAAAATGTGGTCATAGTAGATTGCTTGTCTCTGCAGTAAATGAAATTCACAGTAAAACAGATTGCAATTTTTTTTTTGAATTTCAATTCTAAGAATTCACTTGTAGATAAAATTTAAATTGTATTAACTTTGACATTATAAAACTAAAAGTGTAAAGGAGAGAGGTTGAGAGATCAAAGTCGGAGAGAAGAGTTGGAAGAAAAAGCAAGAACTCCAACATTTTTTAAAATGGAGACACAAGACATCAAGACAGTAGCTATGTCATGCAAAAAAAGAACAAAGCTATGTTACTTAAAGTTATACTCAATAGAGAAACTAAAACCAGTGCAACCTGCATATGGTGCATATTAGTTTTACATTATAAGGTTCTGATGGGCTAATCTTCAGCAATAATTTCTTCTGTCTTCATCTATCCTACCTAAGTCTATACAGGAAGTTTAAATATGAGAAAACAATTAATTATAATGTAAAGATATTAGTTAGAAATATTAAGTTAGCAATAACATTTTTTCTTGCTCTGTCACCCAGGCTGGAGTGCAGTGGCAAGATCTTGGCTCACTGCAGCCTCCGTTTCTCAGGTTCAAGAAATTCTCCTGCCTCAGCCTCCCGAGTAACCGAGACTACAGGCACATGCCACCATGCCTGGCTAATTTTTGTATTTTTAGTAGAGACGAGGTTTCACCGTGTTGGCCAGGATGGTCTTTGTCTCCTGATCTCGTGATCCACTTGCCTCAGCCTCGAAAGTGGTAGGATTACAGGCATGAGCCACTGCGCCCAGTCTAAAAATTTTAAAATCTGATTGCTTTTGGAAAAGCCAGGAGTTTGTTAAAGAAGTAGCTCAAGTTGCTTTTTTTTAAACACACACACACACACACACACACACACACACACATATATATTTAATGGTATTTTATTTTAGATTCAGGGTGTACATGTGCATGTTTCTGGCATTTTTTTCCATACTGGTAGGGATTGGGCTTCTAGTGTACCCATTACTAAAACAGCGAACATAGTTCCCAAAAGGTTTCAACCCTTGTTGTCCTCGTTGTCAATCCTTGTCAACCCTCTTAGATTCCCTCTCAAGTTGCTTTTTATTAAAAGTTTTTTTATCTTAAGTTTTCAGTGTGTGGCAGGATCAATAGATTCTGATGTCATTGCTTAGAATTTGTCTTAAAAGCAAATTATTTGAAAATATTTGAGATTTATTTATGAAAAGTTTATTTTTACTACAGTTACATGTAAGATATAATAATATTCTGGATTTTGACATTTTCACATAACACAATCTGTGCCCTTATTATATGTATTGTTCACAAAATACAGAAATAGCACTAATTTTGAGAGAGTAATTTTTGCCTTTATCTTTTGATATCTTAAGACTGTCTCAAAATTACAAAAATGGTGAGAATTTGTGGAATAATTTATATGTTCTAAATTGTTTCCTGGATTAGGTATTGAAGGCTTACCTCCAATCCTCAAATGCGTGTAAATAACAAATTGCACACAAAATAAAAGAGCATAGTTCAATTATCATGACTCAGCAAGGCCTGTCTGTCCAGTGATGGCCAGTGTTAAAGAGCTGGACACGGCGACAGTGAGGAGATGGTGAAGGCTGCTCTTCCTGAGTTACATATAAGTATGGCATGTATACTCTGACTCCCATCCCATGAGTAAGTCACATTTTTAAACTCATTCTTGGCACTGTGGTATCACAGCAATGTTAATCCCATCCAAAAAAGGTAGTTGCCATACAGACTTCAATAAAGAATGTTTACATTATAAAATTAATATATGTGTGTGTGTGTGTGTTTAGATATGTATATGTATATTATTTTTTTTAAAGGGAGCTGGACCATCACTGGCATTTATTTAGCAAGTCAAGGTGAATGCCTGTTTCAGTCATCTACAAAGACTCTGAAACAAGATGCACATATGTTAGTGCAGGGTCAACAAGGTAAGATAAGAATGACTTGAGGGACTGGGCATGGTGGCTCATGCCTGTAATTCCAGCATTTTGGGAGGCCAAGGTGGGTGGAACGCCCAAGATCAGGAGTTCAAGACCAGCCCTGACAACATGGTGAAACTCCATCTCTACTAAAAATACAAAAATCAGTCAGGTGAGGGGTATGCACCTGTAATCCCAGCTACTCGGGAAGCTGAGGCAAGAGAATCACTTGAATCTGGGAGGTGGAGGTTGCAGTGATCGAGATCTCCCCACTGCACTCCAGCTTGGGCAGCAGAGTGAGACACCCTCTCAGAACAAAAAGAAAAAAAAAAAAGACAGGATGACTTGAGAATCACAAGAGAACATAAAGGGTGAGGCTAAAATACTTCTGTAGCCTGTATGCCTAAGAGTTATCACAATTTACAGTGATAAAAATTGGAGATCAATAACAGATCTCATCGGAGCCTTTAGTTTTCTTAACATTCATTTATGATAAACAGTGTTTGGGTCTCATTATAACATACAGATGCAATTGCAGCCACTCTCAATAGATAATTGCATTAAATTAATAAAGTCCCAAGACAAAGAATTCTTTTCAAAGGAATCAGCCCTAACAGAACCAAATCATGCCTGAAAGAACACAAACAAGGTGAGGAACTTGTAGGGCCATCCTCACTAGAGTAACACCTATCATAAATATCCCACCCTATATCAATATATACATTTGTTCTCTTCCCATAACATGTGTGAGAGCTTCTTATGCATTGACATGCCTACAGAGCCTGGCTTGTTCCCTGGTACCCAAAAGGATTCAGTTAATACATTTTAAACAAAATACAATTCTAAATATATATGATAAGAATATTAATCATCACCTGAATTTACAGACTCAGTTAAGATAGTTAATTTTTGCATACATTTGAGTAGAAAACTTTAAAACAGCCTCAAAACCTACAATGTTTACTTATGACTTTGTGATATTTTTATTCTTGGAATTTTTAATAATTGAAGAGATCTTCTTTAAATATTAAGTTGCCTTTTTCTGTTAAAATGACAAGATTACAATAAATATGTCTATGCTTCCAAATATCTAACTCTAAGCTGCTATAAACAATGTGATTTAAGGATAAATGAATAGGACCATACTTATTCTGGCTCATAAGAGCTGACTGCTAAATTTTTAAGAATTTTGCAAGAGCTGGTTGTTGAAACATTGATAGTTTGAAATTGGCTATGGGCAATCATTGTAAAAGACGGCCCCTCCTCATCTTCAGTTTTTAAACATTTACAAGTGTACCTTGGAATAAATCTTTGCTTAAGGAAAATACACAACTATATAAGAAATTAAATCTTGCAAGATCTATATCCATAATGCTTTCCAAAAAAGATTAGTCTGAGGCAAAATTGTGAAGTATTTATTTGTATTTGCATCTCTTCCCTTCCATTATTGCCAGTCCAATCAGAAGCAAAATAAATTTTTGTAAACTTAGTAGATCTTACTTTTTAAATGCCAATAATACCTGTAAAATGCCCTAGATTATTTTATCTAAATTTTATTTCAGCATCCCGTAAAACTCCCCAGCTAACAACATCCCAACTCGGTTTTAACATTCACCCTTTTTCCCTCTTCATCCTGTTGTCTTAGTGAAATTTATGGTTCCCCACACATGCTCCCAATTTTCTAAGATTCTCTGGAGCCTGCTCTAATGTAAACTCATGCGCTCATCTTCTTTTTCCATTTTTGCTTTTTTTTACACTAACATTGGCATGTTATTCAGTGACATGCTCAAATATCCAATTACCATAGGCTCTACAGTTATCCACATGGTAGCTCTCACAATGCATCAGCATCATGTGTAATGCAAGTTCATGGCCTCATGCCAGACCTACTGATTTAGAAATGCTGAGAGTCAGACCCCGCAGTCTGTCCTACAGCAGCTCTTCTAGGAGAGTCTTGTACATAATAATGTTGAGCTTCATTTCTTTATACTGTGTGCTTTGTAAAGACGGAGATTTTATTTGGTTATTAATCACCTTATACACAGGCCCCTGCAGACTGTCTGGAAGATAGGAAGCATGACTCAAACAAACTAAAAAATTGATAAATGCATTAATTAATCCTTTTAAAAAGACTCAATTCTAAAAGATTTTGTACCCCAAAAAAGCTGTAAACTACTATTTTGTTGCTGAAACAACTCTTCCCTGGAGGGCTTGAGCTTCAGCATAAAATGGATTGATTCTTATGTTAAGTCCTCATTTCTTCTAAAAAAGACATTGAAAGCACCAGTCAATGCTTAGGAAACTGTTACAGGATATTTGCATGAAAGTGCCCAGAGTAGAGGAAAGCACAGTGATATTATTTTCATACTGATCCAGCTAGAAAAAAAAAGGATATTTAAGCTGTTGTGATTGGTCTTTCCTTCAGAGCCCTGCAGCAGATTTTTTTTTAAAGAAAGATAGAAAAGCAGTAAAAAGAATTGAGATTAGGATCCAGACTGTAATACTGTGAGGGAAAAAAAAAAATCAAAAGCCTAATATGAAAGAAGAAATATCTAACAGTAGCTTTAATCTTGGAGGTTTCCAAAACAGCTTCCACGTGGAGTGCCAGCGTGCTACAGGTGCACTCCACATGAGCAGGTGAGCAAAATAAAGAGGCTGTCAGGCTGTGATGAATTCCTGTCCATGATGCATTCATCCCAAGGTGCCCTTCTGCATCTGGTATATATCTCAGTGCATGTCATTTTTTAGCTGATAGTTTTCAGGAACATAAAAGATCTCAGAACCAAAAGAGGCTGTAAGATAGTCTACGAGCCTAATGAGGCTGCTTAAGCAATGGTTAGAAAGGATGTATTGAGGAAGAATTGTTGTTTACCAAAGAAATAGATAAATGCATTCTGATTTCATTATTCCTAAAGATGCTATCGTAGGTCATTAGAATTGTTTGGGACACTTTTTTTTTTTTAAAAAAAACCTCAAAGCCAATGGTAAGTTGAGAGTTTAATGAATTCATTAAATGTAATATTTTTCAATTAAAATAATATAGATTGTGTTAACTTGATGTCTATTAAAACTGTTGTATAACACAGTATGAGGTAGGTAGTTATATTTCTAAGAGACAAATGCAAAACTAAATGCATATTTCTTCCTTCTCTGCATTTTGAAAGCTAGCTGAAATGTAAGTATCATACAGAAACCTTTGTTAAATTTTTAAGTTGTTTCTATGTTTACATATATATCAAAACAGAAATGACTATGACTATAGCAATGAATTGAAAAATAAAAACATATTTTCAAAATTTAAATGTGCTAATACAGTCTAATAACAAGGAATTGTTTATTTAGTTGCTCTTGCAACAAGATGATGCCAAGAAGAAATGCTCCTGAATGCTGGAAAATTGCACACATCATGTTGAGAAAAATCTTGGAAAATTCAACAGTTTTAGAAAGGGGTGTTTTGGACTTTAAAATATGTCACAATAAAAACATTTACCAAACTGTATCAGTTTTCCATCACTGACATAACAAATTGCTGCAAACTTAGTGACTTAAAAGAAAACAAATCGTCATCTTGCAGTCTCAAGTTCAGAACCTAAAACGAGTCCCACTGGGCTAAAATCTAGTGTTTGCAGGGCTGTGTTCGTTTATGCAAGCTCCTTCAGGCGAGTTTAGTTTTCTTCTCCTTATCGGTTTCTAAGTGACCACATTCCTTGGTTCATGACAACCTCCATCTTTAAGCTAGCAATTCTTCTTCAAAATTTATTATTATTTTTTTATTTGCATACATTTATGGGGTACAATTGCAATTTTGTTACATGGATATACTGCATAGAACCTTTTAGAGTACCCATCAGCGGAATAATATACATTGCACCCATCAAGTAATTTCTCATCATCTACCCCTTTTTCACCCCCACTTTCCTAGTGTCCTTTGTCTATCATTCCACACTGTATGTCCATGTGTACACACAATTTAGCTCCCACTTGTAAGTGAGAACATGCAATATTTGTCTGTGTTTAACTTGTTTCGTTTAAAATAATGACCTCCAGTTTCATTAATATTGCTGCAAAAGTCATAATTTCATTATTTTTAAATAGTTGAATAGTACTCCATTGTGAGTGTATACCACATTTTTAATCTAGTCATCTGTTTATAGACACTTAAGTTGATTCCCTCTCTTTGCTATTGTGAATAGTACTGTGATAAACACATGGGTATAGGTATCTTTTTGATATTATGATTGTTTTTATTTTCTTGTGGGTAGACACTCAGTAGTGAGATTTCCACATCAAATGATAGTTCTGTTTTTATTTCTTTGAAAAATCTCCATACTGTTTTCCATAGAGGTTATACTGATTTACATTCCCATCAACAGCGTTTAGAATTCCCTTTTCTCCACATCCTCACGAACAGCTGTCATTCTTTGTGTTTTTAATTATAACCATTCTGACTAGTGTTCTATTACCTCATTGTGGTTTTAGTGTACATTTCGCTGATTATTAGTGATGTTGGGCATTTTTATACGCCTGGTGGCCATTTGTATGTCTTGTTTTGAAAAACACCTATGCATGTCTTTTGTCCTCTTTTTAATGGGATCACTTGTTTCAGTGTTGTTGAGTTGTTTGAGTTTCCGACCTTTTTTATGATGCCACACTTCTCTCTGACTCTCTACTTTCCTGCCACCGTCTTTCAAATTTAAGGACTCTTGCAATTCCACTGGACACACCTAGATAATCCGGAATAATCTTCCTACTTTAAGGTCAGCTGATTGGTAACCTTAATTTCATATGCTACCTTAATTCCTTCTTGTTATATGGCATAACATCTTCCCAAGTACTGGGGATTAGGAGGCAGAGGTCTTTCAGAGGCTTTTATTCGGTCTACTTGCCATTCAGGAATTTCTTACTCTAAAATAGATTAATCTGTATAAGTATTTTGTGCTCTTCCAGGACATGCTTAGCAGGGCCATTGTATCTGTGGAAATTTTTAATACAGTTCTCTAGGTCTTGATGCTGTGAACTTTGTGCTCCGGGCCAAAGACATCACAACATAAATGACACATTTCAGTTTTCGTTGTTTAATGGAGATCATGAGTTGAAACTTTATCCTTAACTTTAAAAAAAATTCTTTAACATTTTTTGCATAGTATGAAACAATCAAACCTAATCATAACAATGATTAGCATCATAACAATATATCATCATTAATTTTCCTGTAACCATTTATGAGGAGAGTGCTGAAATTTAATTTATGTTAAAAAAATTAGATTTACAATAATGATAAATATAATTATATAATTTTTTAAAAAATCAAGACAGTATTGAAAATTTTAATTTAGCATGATGGTCTTCTAAGTTATCTACCTACTTTTAGTCTTTCTACTAAAACAGCATTCTTCATTCCACAGACATCAGTTGAGTGCCCACCATTCTTGAGGCACTAGTTTAAAGCAGTGGAATTGCAACAGTCTTTAAATTTGAAAGATGGTGGCAGAAGAGTAGAGAGGCAAAGAGAAGTGTGTCATCAGAAAAAAAAGTCAGCAGTCCCTTAGTTTCTATAGGATGAGAGCATGCTCTCTGATAGGGTGTGATATATAGCACTCTGCATACTGCAACCCAACTTACCTGTGCGGCCATATTCCTCCTCTGTATACAGTATTCACTTCTCTCCCATATCCATTCTAATCTGCCTTGACATTCTCTTCTCTGCACCTAGGTCAATCTCATTTATGAAGAAACATTAGTATCAAATCTCACAGTCCCCAAAAGTCATCTCTTCTCAATAAAGCTTGAAGTAATATTTTTAAATCTGTTAACTAAAGTCTGTAAAATAATGATATTAAATACTCATCAATCTTGTGAATTTTTGTATGGCTGTTATGCTCTATTACTTTAACTATATTTTTGTCTAGAGACTTTAGTAGTACCATGTATTAACTATTTGATTTTATATTTCTTATAGACAGGAGTCATGTCTGCTACATCTCTGTCTCCACCATGTCTCTCAACATAGTGGTTTTCTAATGAATTTGCTCCTATAATTTGGTGAGTTACATAGAGCCATGGGAGACATCATTTATCATGTGCTTCGGAAAAGCTTCATCCAAATCAAATAAATGGTATTATAACTTCATTGGAAAATTCATTTGCACAAAATTGAACATCTTTTACCATCTCCTATTCCTACAATTTTATTTTTAATGGTTTTTCTGAACAGATAAAATGATGCCAATATTCTTAAGAAACTATTATCCATAGAAGGGAAAACGCCATAAAAAGTCCTTAAGATGGCACCAAGCTAACGAAATAAAGCACTACCAAGTGGAACCACTGCTTACATAATATATGTGATATTATTCAAGTCTTAAAACAGTGATATAGAAAAACCTAAGAGACTAAAGAAGTTTACATAAATCTGGAAAGATCTAACTAGAAATAACTAGTTTTACAACAAATATTTAAGGTTTATAATCAGACAGGGTTACTTGAAAGGGTCTTATTAACTTCCCAAAGGAGGCTAATTTACAACTCATTACATCACAGTTCTTTGATCTTCACTTCGTGGATGTTGTAAACATAAAAAATAAAAGTTTATGCAGAGTTTCTTCTTCTAAGAATACTTGATCAATGCCAAATTAATAAATAAATTTTGAGGACACAATATGCCAGCGTTAACTACTTTCTCTCCTAAAGCATGTTTATGTTGTATGTTAAATAAGCCTGCAAATCAACATGAACCTTATCTTCATAATCTCAATCCAAAAATAATTTTAATTAACATCAATAAAGTAAAATTATTTTTTCCAAATTATCTATCATGCAGCTACTTTGTCTTCAGCATGGTTAGTAGTTACATTTGGACAGAATTATACTGATAATACTATGACTAACAATGTCATCATATACTGTACCTTACACGCAGTATTATTTCATCGCAATGAGAAGAATACTAGATTCTCAACACCTACATGGAGCAAAATATAAAGAGCACAATTTTAAGCTCCAATTAAATATAATTTTTTCTTTCCAGTAAAAATAACTTAGCAATTTTATTCTTTTAATGTCTATGATACCCATGTACAGTTACAGATGAACTGGTTTACATTAAAATGAAAATTAAAATATGTAAGTGCAAAATATGAAATCAGAAATACTCCATTTTTACCAGGTGTAGTTGGCTCCATATTCTGACAATTGTGATCCCAGTACTCATTGTTCAGTTTCCAGGGTCTCATACTATTTGCTAAAATAAGTACCCATGTCTTTCTTCAAGACGACAGTCCCCAGAGTAACCCTAGATTGTTAGAAAACCTGTAGACAATAATCGAATTATTCTCTTTGCTACTAGTGCTTGTTCTTTAACTAAAGGTGAATGAATGGTCAATACATGAGTTTTTCTATAGTGCATAAGTTCTACCCAGAAAATATAAGGTCTAAAGGTAGAAACACACAAAATAAAGGAACCTCCTACTGCCTCTGATAAAAATTTTTTTCCCCTGGACTTGCACACATTTCATAATTTTTGATAGTTTCTTTTCATCTCTTTCTTCATCTTCTGATACATGCACAGGTTACAGAAAGATGTAATCATCAAATATCAATGATGCTACTAAATCCAAGATTTTCTTCTATCTGATCTTCCATAGTTATACCTGACTAGAATGTCATTATGCTAAACTACATTTTATTTTGAGTTACCAGGAGTATTTAACTATTAAATTAATTTTAAAACACATCTTCAAATGGCCTCAATATGGGGAATTTTGAGCAGCCCTTTATCAAGTAAATTAAGCCACAACTTGCATATATAATCCAATTATACCTCTTCATCCATGAATATGACTAATAATGTCCTTTGAATTAAGTGACAACAAATGGACTGCCTGACCATCTTTTCATGTTACTATTGGAGCAGCAAAATCATTTTGAAAATAGAAAACTTTTGACATTTATGTATTTAGATGACGGATAATTTGAGGTAACTGTTCTATTATTTCATCTGCAAAATCACTTGACTTAAGCATGAATAATACATCAGCTACAGACTCCTCAAGTCATGTATTGTGAGATCAACAATCACACTACTGAATTTACTGTCCTGTGACCTGAATAAACAAACAAATATTAAAGTGTAAGTGATACCTGAATCAATTTGCAGTCCTGGCCTTTAAGACCTGCCATAATGTATCAGGATCATTGTCATCTTTGCCCAGCATTTTCCTTTCCAAATTACCACTAAAAGTGTATTGTGGAAGCCGGTGCCTGTTTGTAAATTCACTTTCCAATTTTTGAAATGTGTTGATCGCAACTTATTAAGAATTTTTCTCAAGGAAGAAAAACTGTATGGTGTCTAATAAAAGTACGTTTACTAGAGAAGGAAAATACAAAATATATTTTTAAAATGTTTAACTGTCTTGCTTTCATTCATTTAGTTAAACAATTTTGATAAGTAAAATAATCCAATACATGGAGCACTTGCTACATGCCAGGCCCTAGTGCTCTAATAGCTTTAATCTTCACCACATCCTTGCAGGAGAGGAAATATTATTACTATCTTACAAAACAAAGCATTAATGCTTAAAAAGCTTAAATTAGTTAAAGCCAGTTATTGGCAGAGCTCAGACTGGAGTTCAAACTGCCTGATTAGCAAAGTGATCATATTGGTCTGCTAGTGTTTATTAGGGCTTCCATAAGAAAATATCACAGACTATGCAGCCATAAAGAAGAATGAGTTCGTGTCCTTTGCAGGGAGATGGATGGAGCTGGAAACCATCATTTTCAGCAAACTGTCACAGGAAGAGAAAACCAAACACTGCATGTCCTGACTCATAAGTGGGAGTTGAACAATGAGAACACATGGACACAGGGAGGGGAACATCACACACCCCGGCCTGTTGGGGGGTTGGGGGCAAGGAGAGGGAGAGTATCAAGACAAATACCTGATGCATGCAAAGATTAAAACCTAAACGACTGGTTGATAGGTGCAGCAAACCATCATGGCACATGTATACGTATGTAACAAACATATACGTTCTGCAAATGTATCCCAGAATTTAAAATAAAAAAAAAAACAAAAATAAAATAAAATATGGAACCAGGAGAAAGAAAGAAAAAAGAAAGAAATAAATAAAGAAAGAAAGAAAGAAAGAAAGAAAGAAAGAAGAAAGAAGAAAAAGAAAGAAAAAAAGAAAGAAAGGAAAAAAGAAAGAAAAAAAGAAAGGGAGGAAGGAAGGGAGGGAAAGAAGGAAGGAAGGAAGGAAGGAGAGAGAAAGAAAGAAAGAGAAAGAAAGAAAGAAAGAGAAAGAAAGAAAGAAAAAGAACCTACCATAGACTGGGATGGCTTAAAAAAAAAGATTACTGTTTCATAGTTCTGGAAGCTGGAAGTTCAAGATCAAGGTGCCTGTGGGATTAGTTTCTCCTGTAGCCTCTCTCCCTGGCTTACAGTTGGCCACCTTTTTGCACAAGGTGACCAACGCAGTCATAATGTTCATCACAAATTGACTAAAGTTTAGAAATGCACGGAAAGATCACTGACGTGTCTTGCTCTTCTTACAAATACACCAGTCACATTAGAGGAGAACCTCACCCTTGTGACCTGGTTTAACTTTTATCACCTCTCTAAAGATTCTGTTGCTAAATGCAGTCACATTGAGAAATAAGTGTCAAAAAATGAGTTGTGGAGGATACAGTTCCATCCAAAACAGGAGTGTTCTTTCCACTCTGCTGAAGCACTAAGTTATGGACCCAGTGGTTACTTGTTCCTCACACCACGTGTGCACCAGGAGTTTCAGATATAAAGCGTACTAAGCATGTCCTGTCATCCGCTTGATCAGCATCTGACTGCAACACAGCAGAACCCATACTAACAAAGACATGGACAAAACGTCGTATGCTCTGACCTTCCGCAGATTTCATAGAATGGTTGAATTGCGGGGTTGAGGTTGTAGCAATGTCCTGAAACAGGCTTCCAACATTTGTGGTGTTTAGACGGACCTCAGAAACCTTTATTTATGGTTAAAACTGTATTTCCTTATCCAGCTCATTGGTTTCATACGATGGATGAGTACGACATCTTTCAGTTGCTTCTAAAGTTGATTCTGTCGCTGCTGGGATGTTAAAGAAATGCTGCATTGATCGAGGTAATAGAGATATTGTATTTGTGATAATTCGTGGCTGGTAACTATTTCCACTGTCCCTTAATCTGTTGGATTTTCCATGCCACACTACACATTCTAAAAGCCCCTGCTGGTTTTTGTTAGTTAAATCCATAAGGCTGACCAACACAGTCATAATGTTCCCCACAAATTGACTAAAGTGTAAACATGTTTCTTTCTCATATTGGCCCCTGACCTCCCTTTTCTTAAGAGTGTTTGCTTTAGAAAAGTAATTACAATTTGTAATTGCAAATTCTTTCTCTGCCCTTTTGAAATGCATATATATCTTAAGAGACTATTACCGGTTTTACGCCCCGGGAAATGTATTTCTCAAGGGTCTGGGAAGCATCTCTTTGAAATGTAAGCGTGAAGGAAAATAGCACCCCTGTCTCTGGGTCTCTAAAAGAGTACAGAGGAAACTAACTTCAGTGGGAACCTCCGTCCAAGTTGTAAAACTACCTCTTTCATGAAGACAGGAGGACTTAGACTTTTGCTTTGGGTAAGGCCCATTGGAAAACACAAGGCCTACAATTGCCACCCTCCCAAGTTCCTGAAAATGCTCCAGCCTTTTGATTCGGTGAGTTGAGTTTAATCCCTCTTATCTATTATGACAGTCTTGAATAAAGCCTTCCTTATCTGTGTAGCCCTGTCTGGTGATATATTCACTTTTATAAGGCTAAGAGGCTGATCATGGTCTTAGATATGAACAGTTGACTTTCCCCTCTAATCAACAACCAAATAGTTTAGGTGCCAAGAGGGACAGCTCTGCAATGCAGACTTGGAGGGTAAAATGATTTCTGTCCCAGCCCGAGAAAAAAAAACATCATTTCTGCTGTTTTCCATCATGCCTAAAACATAATAAATGCTCACTTAAATTAGTATTTTAGCATGATTGTTAACTGCCATACTTTTTTTCTTTTAAACCACAAGTTTGATGAATATCCATTGTTCTTCTTAACTCATGTTAGTAAAGAAAATAGCAGCTGAGAAACCCTGTCGAGGAGGACAGTGGGAGTCTGTAAAAAGCACTCTATCAATTTAATTTCGGGCAAAATATGAGAAAGCAGTATTGTAAAGTACCAGGGAATGTTTGGGCAAATACTAGTAGATAATTTAGGAGAATACGCCACTGCCGTTAAAATTCCTATTACCAGTTTTATGCCCTAGGAAATTTTTTTTTCTGAAAGGCCAGGGAACCATCTCTTTGAAATATAAACATGAAGGAAAATAGCACCTCTGGCTCTGGGTCTCTACAGGAGTAGGTAGGAGCCTAACTTAGAGAACACATTTTCACAAGTTGGTTGCACAACATGATTACAATGACATAGTTGAAACTAGGGAATTAAAGTATGTATTGTTTCCACCAAAAGTTTTGTTATCTTATTGTGAAATGTTTGGTTATTATGAAATAGTCATGATTGTTATTTTAATACCCAGAGCATTTTGTAATATATATGGAATTGTTTATACCAGTAGTTTCATATCTATCATTTTACCCTCACAAGAACCCTGTGAAGTTATCTCTTTACTTCAGTTTGCACATTATCAAGCTGGAGTATGCAGCTCACACACTAATTACAAGACAGAGCCTGGATTCAAGAAAATGCTGGTTCCTTTGGCTCTGATGTGTATATCAATGGCACAGTAGCACACTGCCTTCCTCCTCCTCTTACCTTTCACCACTGTGAAAAATTTTCAAATGAATTTCTTGTATCATTGGCACTAACAGCAATTCTGTGAGACAGATTTATCTGCATTTTTATACATATAAATTAAGAATTAGAGAAATTTACAATTATCTGCATTTTTTATACATATAAATTAAGAATCAGAGAAGTTGGGTAATTTTCCAAAAGTGACAAATGTAAAAGCTGAGAGTGTATTCATCAGACTTAAATCTAGGTTTGAGACCAAAAAAAGTTTAGCAAAGTCCTGTAGGATAGCCAGGAAACCTGAATCATTGTCAGGCTAATCTGGAAATGAAATGCCTGGTGATCTCTTTCAAAAAAAGGAACTTAAATAGAATAAACATAAGAGGGCTGTATTATTTCCCTGTGCTATAATTTACTTATTATAGTTTAAATTAAATAATTACCTATCAAGAAAAC